>JAJOZX010010942.1:0-125413 GCA_023014485.1 Bathynomus jamesi
AACGTGAATAAGATTCCAATTCAATGGTAACTATATCGACATAAGCTTATTATTTTGTAACGTTTGCTCCCAATATAAATTTTCCTAAATACAGTAAAACAATTAATGAAACTTCATTTAAATACAGCTTCATTAAACTTGAGATGAACAAACAAATACATAGTTATCCATAATTCAGCCCTCACGAATAACGAAACGAAATGATCATTTACATACAAATTCGAAATACGATATTTACGATACAATTCACCAAACGAGATGAAAACTTATGTAACATACAGCCTCATTCCCTGCGAAGAAAAATGAAAAAACGAAATTAAAAAGAAACGAAGAAAGTTGGATTTCCCCAAGACACAGTCCACTATAGCGAGGTTGGTTTCGGGAGAATTCGAACGAAAAAGGTCTCTAGGACCTTTTTCGGGCCGAGAGATTATCCTTCTACAAGCTATTCGAGCAGAAATCACCACTGACTTCAGATATTATTTTTATCATTCTTATTACTTCTACATGAAAATATTTACGCGTAATTTGTATGGTGTCATATAGAAATATAATGATATATATATATATATATATATATATATACTTGGGGGGAGATCTCTCACCCGTCTCTTCGGCCCGCCCCGTTTTCATTGTAGAAATAATAATATATATTATATATATATATATATATATATATATATATATATATATATATAATATATTATATGTATTATATATATATATATTATATATACCCTTTGGATAACCTTTGGTTAGCTTCCCCCGAATTGTTCATTCTGACGAAGGTCAGGGGAAAAACGTACACACAATATATATATATATATATATATATATATATATATGCTACACACACAGACCGTGCATGGAACTCTTCTGGGATAATTAAATCCACTATAGTCCGAGTAAGTAATGACAAATACCGCCTCGGTGGTGTAGTGGTTAGCGTCGCGGACTACGAATCCATCGGCCCAGGGTTCGAGACCCGACGGCAGCCGGCGCGCAGCAAAGCCCAGCTGTTCCACACAATAAAGAAAGTGGTTGGTAGATAAATGGGTACCCTAGGAGGCCTAGTGGTCAAGACGCTGGGCTAATGATGGGAATATATTCCGAAAACATCGTAATGCACGATTTTTTCTATGTAGCAATAATAATTAACTCTTTCAAATACGTGATTTAAAATAACAGGACCATTTTACCCGAGGCAGTAGTATATCCGAAAAACATCGTAATGCACGATTTTTTCTATGTAGCAATAATAATTAACTCTTTCAAATACGTGATTTAAAATAACAGGACCATTTTACCCGAGGCAGTAGTATATCCGAAAAACATCGTAATGCACGATTTTTTCTATGTAGCAATAATAATTAACTCTTTCAAATACGTGATTTAAAATAACAGGACCATTTTACCCGAGGCAGTAGTATATCCGAAAAACATCGTATAACCTAATTTGCAACTATAGTTTACCTTGACTTTCATATGCTTCTATCCTGTTTTATTAATAAAGATTTTTAACTTTTAATAACGTATGAATAAAGATTTTTAACATTTAATTTTATTTTAGTATTTATTCATGCCACGCCGCCTTAGACCACAGCTTAACGTTGAAACCGAATGTTCTTTTTAAAATATAATTAGGATATAATTTCTTTATTATAAAATAAGTTAACAATTATGTTAACAAACAATACTAATAATTTGTAAGATATAATATAAGGGACTACCATAGAAATGTAAGTGCCTATAATTCGATTTTATATATATGTTACTCGTCCGGTCTCGTTATAGCGGATTGGTACACGTCATAGCTCCACCCAGCTACATCGGCAGCCAATCACGACGACATCTGGTCTTTTGGGCGGAGCTTGGCGAATGTGCATATAAAAGGGGATATTTTCAGTTGGGAGTAACAGTAGCTATTTTCGCATCAGTGAATAATCAACCATGGACCTGTACGTCTCCCCAGACTTGTATGAAGAACGTGATACTGCAGCATTAACCACAATTAGCCTTTTCAATGCTGCTGATTGTGGCGAACTATTTTCGACGCAAACCGTAGAAGATATTTGCAGTGACGCTCCTTACAATCCGACGCAAGGGACTACCATAGAAATGTAAGTGTCCATAATTAGAATTTTATATATATACGGAGAGTTGTAGTATTTCAGATACTAGTCAAAAATGTCAATCAATGTTATTTCCCCATCATGCTAAAATCGAAATTGGTAATCGAACCAAAGATATCTTCACATAATGGAGATCTGTCTGTCTGTCTCTGTATATGTTTTCCTTTAAGGTCCGATGAGGATTTGACACGAGTTATACAATCTTTTGAAGGGAATACGGATGATATACTGATCAGTCAGCAGTGTCACACATCCTCCACCATGGACCTGTACGTCTCCCCAGACTTGTATGAAGAACGTGATACTGCAGCATTAACCACAATTAGTCTTTTCAATGCTGCTGATTGTGGCGAACTATTTTCGACGCAAACCGTAGAAGATATTTGCAGTGACGCTCCTTACAATCCGACGCAAGGGACTACCATAGAAATGTAAGTGTCCATAATTCGATTTTATATATATGGAGAGTTGTAGTATTTCAGATACTCGCCAAAAATGTCAATCAATGTTATTTCCCCATTATGCTAAAATCGAAATTTTTATGGCGTTCACTCCTCGAACCAAAGATATCTTCACATAATGGGGATCTGTCTGTCTGTATACTCTGTATATGTTTTCCTTTAAGGTCCGATGAGGATTTGACACGAGTTATACAATCTTTTGAAGGGAATACGGATGATATACTAATCAGTCAACAATGTCAAATAATGTAAGTGTTTTTCGATCTTTTTGGGATAAGAAGACGCAATATATTTTCATAAATTTATTAAATGAAAGAAATCAGTACAATAAACGAATATACAAATATACGAACAAAAACATTATAATATACAACGAGTACGTACAATTGGAAAACGGTTTTTTATCTGTCTGCATACCATTTCATCGTTTCGGTGAGTGTGACACGGGTCAAATAAATTTAAAAAATTTATAAATTCTTTATCATTTGACATATGCATGAGAAATGAGACACAGTACATTCCGCAAACATTAGTAAAATATCCCTGCATACGAAATGGGTTCCATACAACTTCGGGAATATGTAACTGAGCGAGAAATTTTACAATAATAGGGTCACTCCAGGGTTGAGTACCGAGTGAATCAAAATAGTACAGGCGCTGTCTATTTTTAAAATAGACAGCGATCCAGTGAATCCCTTCATTACCGATGATGTCTGTGTTCACAATAAGACTACCGCATTCTCGCGTACTTGGCAAACTCAATGTTTCATTCTTCGCAAACACGCCGATAAATTTGGAACGTGTGACTCGCTCCATTACTTTCTGAAGTGTATTAGCATCCATTTTAAAAGTCAGTGATAACGCTTCTAAATCTATCTACTTCTATTAGGGCTTGCGATTCGAGATATACTAGTACACTAATAGGAGCGTCTATAGGCTTGGCGAATTCCAGCCGCACTGAGATGTTACCGCTCTGCTGTGGTGTTAAATGGGTATTTACGCTAGCAGATAAGTCAGGTGTAATGTCAAACGGATAAAGGTTAAATTGATCAATGAATTCTTCCTGCGTTACCCCATTACCAAGCTCATCACAATCACCTGCAATATGGGTCAGATTACTATAGGCTCTGGCACAAAGAGGTAACACAGCGTCTGATGAATAGTCCGTACCCATTGTTCCACCCAAAGCAGTGCCATTAACGTATAGAGTTATATTTTTAAGTCCGAAATTCTCGAATTTAAAGGCACTCTTTTTATATTTTCCATTCACCGAAGCGTGGTCCTGCATGCCGATTAATATCCTTTTAGGAAGATTTCCCAGGGCAATGTTTTCTATCTGCTTCGATGCCAACCCTGCAGGAACCGTATATAGTTTGATCTGCACTCTGTTAATAGGATATTTCACTGTAGCGTTTAGTAAATTTTTCTCAATTTCTAGTTGTTTTGGTGAACTTAATTTCACTCGCCGTACGCGGAGGTATGTGTCCATAATGTGAACCACAACGGACTTTGCGCCCTCTTCTTGATTCGCATCCAGATTTAAGCAGATCTCAGGACTCGTGCGGGTGAGCTTTATTTTCATATCCACCCCGTTCACAAGCAACTTCTCCTGGAAAGTGAAATCTGTGTGCAACCGTCCAAAACACTCGTATATTTTCTTTTTAGAATTTTTAAATTTGTCCTTTATACTATTTTCATCTTTAGTTTGATAATATCCCTCCGCACTTAAAAAGGTAGCCTTCGCTTCTTTGGAAAAGTTGAGGACATTTTCCAAATAGGCTCGTAGATGATAGTACCCCGTGCCTGCCGATATGTTGGTCTGATTTAAATATACGTCACACTGGTTGAATATGGCGTGCAGAAAGTTTGTTTCAGGGTATACAGCATATTTGTCATCGCAGGCCGTTCCATCAGAATGGGCTATACGTAGCTTAGCGTACATGTGCACACAGCTTGGATCAAAAAAGTAAGGACCTGAGCTGGGTATCACGAATTCTATAGGTGCACTCGGGGAACTAATTGTGTTTAAAGGGTTAATTGTAATAAAGTCACTGTGCTCAATAGAAACTTGGGTTGGCGGGAGCTCAAAAAAGGACAGCTCCGACTTACAGCATTGTGAACTACATGGGTGGATGAAGCGTGCCATGGCGAAATAGTGACTCCTCTCTCGACAAGTGGTAAACAAACTATGATTCATGAGATCAATATCCTTAGCTTATATCAGTCAAAAAAGTGGTCAACCATAGGTTTCATTCGCTTACAGCATTTCTTTTTTGATAGCCTTTTACGTTTAATACCACGTGACCCCTTCTTCTTCTTCGGGGGCCCTCTTCTTCTTCCCGCCACCACGCATTTTTCTCTTTGCATCTTTGATGATTTCGTTCCGTGTACGCTTTAAATGTTTTTTTAGGGCTTCTTTAGGTTTAGCCCCGGCCAATATGTCTTCTGCAGTGTTAAGGCCTGATTGTAGCGCTTTCCTTCCAAGGTATCTGGCACCCCTCTTCAGCAAAGGAACAGCCGTACGTAGTATGGATGAAAAAATGGATCCAAGTCCACTACCGCGCTGGTATCGCATCCCTCGATAGACGGTGAAAGGCTTTCTATCCATTATAACTCAGTGCGTCGAAAGTGTAGCTTCACTGTTAAGCTCCCGTTACCGAATGGGAAGTTTTCGCCCTCAATCGTTCTTATATATATTGTGATATTGGTTATTAAATTAGTTGCGACATTCACATAATGGGGTCTGTCATATGTAATACTCAAACTCCTTCCTCTATGGTTGGGGATGTGAGCAATGCGCAGCAGGCGTGCCTGGGTATCCCCAACAAACTGGTGCTCCACTATATTACTGTAAATATAGCACATGTCTGGGGACCTTTCAGCCAATTTCTCCATCTTCAATTGATACATTAATCTGGACAAGTTATACTGTGTCTCGTGAAATGTGTCTCTTTGGAAGGCTGCGCTATATCGGCCGTTGGTTAGAATTTTGAACTTTCTATGTTCTTTAAGACATCTGTTAGTCTTTGATTTTAGGATTAGTGTATGTGCAGGGTTGTTTACGATTTCATATACTAAATCATTCGTAAGGTTTGAGTTTCTTAAACTTACGTTTAAGCCTCTCACAACATCCTCGGCCGAACCATATTGACCCGGCCCTAGTCTTACTTCTGTACTGTAATACCGTGCAATCTTAGTCCAAGCGATGCGCATAGTTTCATCCATAGCTACCCCAGCTTTTTCACACTCGTCAATGTCTCTAAGAATCGTAAAAACGGTTTCTTCATGTTCAATATTTAAAAAGACGGTGTCCAGCTGAATTTCGCATATCCCCACCTCATACGAATCACGACCCAATTCAATGTGCCCATGGAGTTCTGTTACAAAGTTGGCTAGCGTGTTGTTAGGGTGTACAGACAGGGACGAGGAGGACGGGAGTGTGACGTAGAAATGGTTAGGAGCCATGTTGCATACTATTTAAGCTTCATTATTGCATCAGCTTTTATATAGGTGTTGAAGCTTTCTGGGTACCCTAGCCATTTCACCAGGTACATTTTTCTCCTTCCTGAACCTTTGCTTCCTAAAATTTTCTCAATTTTAAACACATTTTTTTCTAAATTAAACGCAACTTTCTGCAATTCCTCGCGGTAAAAGCCTCCTGAGATTTCTTCCCCATTCAAATCTTCAATGTAATACATCATTATCACACCTTTAGGTCTCACAGCCCTAACTTTAAAAATCTCGCGTGTCCATCCTTGCTCAAAACCCTTTGCGAATTTATTCCCCGAACGCGACAGCCTTACATAATCATTGATTTTGAAGCGCACAGAGTGTGGTGGTGGTGGTGGTGGTGGTGGTCCATCTCTTCTCGGGAGCGTACCTCTTTCTAAAACTTCGTTAGGTGTTGCCCCAATCGTGCGATGGTGTGAGCGGTTGTAGGATGATGCCAATGGTTCCAGAATGTCTAGAAATCTGTATGTGTTTTTATGTGTAAAATAACGGTGCATGCGTTCCTTTATGGTGCGCTGAACTCTTTCAGCTAAAGAAGCCTTATGTATAGAATTGGTTGTGTAATAGCTGATATTAAACTCTGTCAACATATTCTGAAAAGCACGGCCTATAAACTCCTTCCCCATATCCGTACAAAAATAGCCAGGAACCCTGTTTTCTTTTAACATTAGCGTTTTGGTGGCTTTAGCAACTGTTTCAGGTGATTTATTTTTCAGAGGAACTAGCCACAGATATCTAGAGAATACGTCTATTATGAATAGAATGTAGCGGTAACCATCGTTATACACAGAATATCTTTGCATGTCTGTTAAATCTGCTTGCCAAATAGAATCAATCGAGGAAGCCGTTGTCTTGGCTGTTTTAAACCTTTTTCTCACAGGCTTATGAAGCGTATAAGCGTCCTGCTCCCTCAAAAATCTTTCAACATCTTTTTTTCCTACTCCGTAAACGTGCAGTCTATCTACGCCCCGTAAGAGGATGGGGCAGAAATGTCATAATAACGTTTAGTTAATACGTTAGCCATTTGCGTATTTTAGAGGCAGGTGGGTAGGGTTGGTTTAACCTCTTCTTTCTCCTCTTGAAAGGTGTTACCGCAGGGGGTGACGGCGTCTTCAATTGTGCCACAGACGTTGCGTGTTCCAAGTCTTTTAACCTGTTCAGATTTCCTATCAACGTTTTAGGGACATTTATTTGTTGTAGTCTTGCTTTAATATGCTTCCATCCTGATGGTGATGGCCTATCCCACTTTCTCACCAGATCATGGACAATGTCTACGATATTCGATCCCTGTACCTTTGATCCTTCCACAATGATCTCCCTGTATCGGTCCATTGTATGGCGGATCCTCATTCAATAGATTATAAAGACTAAGCCTTTACTCCTCAATGTATGTGGGAGGGTATTTTTAATACATGTTCGATATGTTGTGTGGCTAATCTTTTTGGTTGATCAGCTGTATCGTCGGACACAGATCCTATGTCGCCATCGTCCCCCGTGCTGTGCCTAATAACCACAGGAATCTCCGTAGGGCTCTTATAATTTTCGTACTCGTGAAGAAATTTCTGCAGAGCTTCTTGGTATAAGATTCTTTTCTCATCAGGTGTTTTTTCACTGTTTAATAGGGCTAACAATTCGCTTTCCATTCTTTTAAGTCTGCTTTTACGGGGATCTAGATCCGTGTCTCTTTGCAGTGAAGCGTACACCTCGTGGGGAATCACTACCACTTTCTTCATTATATTAATCTAGTCAGTAAAGGGCCCAAAACTGAAAATAAGATGGGGAGAAATGACCCTCCTGTTTGCACAATAACTCGTTTTTTCTTCGCTACAGTTTGACTTTTACGAGCGAGTGTACGTATTATGTTCTTGTAGCGGCGTAGGCGAGCCTTCTGATGGGTTTTCATTGATACATTGCAATTTATAACGTTAAGACAGATTTCACAGATGCATTTTAAAAAGTCGGCGTCGATATTTTTAATAAACATCTGCTGCATTGCCCGGGGCAGTCGATGATAGATTTTTATTAATTCATGGTATTTCTTTAGTCTCTTTGTCATTCTGGAATATACACCGTTTCAGGCTCGTTTGGAAATATATTCGTTCGCAGAAGCACTCTAAACGTGTTTCGCGGATGAAGGTCGCAAAGCAAATATCCGTAACGCGTGCTTGTAGCTTCTTTATAAACTTCCAAAAACTCCTTACGCTGATTCGGGAACATTTGATTGGCTAATACCCCAATTTGTGATACATCTCTACGTTGCGCGAATAAGACTAGATATTGCGTATTTAACGACACATCGCGCATGTATCTATTTTTGAAAAATAGATTCTGATTGATGAAGAACACGCTTATGTTAAGATGGTGGGAGTATACTGTAAATGTCTCGGCAAACGTTTTATCCATCTCCAACATGAGATCGTCAATTACAATGATTGTATGTTCAGTTCCCTTTAGCGAATTAACGTCATATACACCTTTGTGGAACAAAATATCATCTTGGTACTCGTTGAACGCTGATTGATACGTCGAATAGCACCATATAACTTTATGCACAAATTTCGAGAACATCTCGCCCTTTTCTTTAATGATTTTAAGCATAAACACAGTTTTACCACATCCTGTAGGTCCAGATATAATACATGTGGATGGGCTCGTGAATCTGAATTTTTCTACAGAGTCCATTTCTAACACGTCACACTCCTAAGTGGGTCATTTACAAAATATTACAAATTTTGAGTGCTGATCCTTATATTTCTTCTCCCACAGAACCGACGATGAGGTAGAGCACCCTATCATTACGGATGACGATGACAGTGTAGTTGTGATCTCCTCCCCTGAACCCTCACCAGCGATACAGGTTGCACGTCCAAAGCGGAGGTATGAGAACCCCACATCAGGTATAAAGCGGCCGAAATACGTACCTGTTGCAGCAGACCCCCAACCCTCAACCTCTTACGCAACAACCTCCCCAGCAGCAGCAGCACCTAATATACCCCCTTATTCCGCCCCCCGTTCTGTTAAGTCTACAATAATAGATCCCCAACCCTCCTACGCAACAGGGCCCCCATCAGCAGCACCTAATATACCACTAATTCCGCCCCCCGTTCTGTTGAGGATGTTATTACGTTCGAGTTAGTGCGCGCCGCAGCCCCCACCCCCGCCTTGACTAGAAATCGGTATAGAGTCAGGGTCGACCCTAGAGCCCTGTATAGCAATGGATTGAGCGCGGGATACGCAGGGTAGTACAGCGTATTATAGAGTTTGCTCTTCAGAATCGCGACGAGCGTGAGGTCAGGACGAGTCTGTCCTTTGGGTTCGGGTCAGATGACGGTGATGTAGACGATTATTGGGTGATAGTACCGTTCAGACGTTTGGCTGCTGAAGATGTAGAATATATATTAGGGCGTATAATGCAAGCCGTCCAAAGTAGTATAGCCTTCAATATGGACAACTTCACGGTAAATATTGACCGTGTATTCCGTGTTGCGGGTCATAGTGCCATACCGTACACTCTTAACTTCAATTCTCCAACTATTTACCGAAGGCATATAAACGTCGATCGTGGTTGCGGCTTTATAGCAGTACTCTTAGCACGTATGTTTACTGTACAAAATACACGGACTCAAAAAATTTGGCTGCCTACGATCGTTGAGCGTGCCCGTAAACTAGCTGTAGACTGTGAACTTGAATTTGACTGTAATATGGGTCCTGAAGAGCTGAGAAAGGTAGAACAGGAAATGAATGTGCGCATAGTTATATTTGGTTTGGATGATCGCCGCCGGACTGTGTATGTTTTTAAAAGCTGTGTGAGAGATCGTACAAGGCCCCTACTTATTTTAGGATTGTCAGGAACAACGTATCTCCCCATCCGTAATATAAGGGGGCTTTACGCGAGTTATGACAAAAGTCGAAAATATGGGAGACATCATGATTTGTGTAAGGGGTGCCTCGAGTTTGCGGATGATATAGTGAGACATTGTAAAGAATGTCACATGGTATGTGAGCAGTGTAAAAGCACCAAATGTGAAAGCCGTGTAGTTGAGAAGAGAGACTGTGATGTGTGTAGACGCACATTTTTCAATAATAGCTGCTTTGATCTCCATAAATCAATTGGTACGTGCAGGAAAATGAGAATCTGTGAATGTGGTATGTTTCACACAATGGATAATTGGGGAAAATTTAAGCACAAGTGCGACGTAATTCACTGTCCTACATGCCAGGAGGAATATAAGGCGGATGGAGTAAAGCATGTGTGTTATATGAAAGATGCTAAGCCTAAAAATAACCCTTGTATAACTGTGTACTACGATATAGAAACATATACGAACGCTGAAACCAAAGAGGTAATTCCACATTTACTTGTGAGCCAGACCATCTGTGATGAGTGTATGGGTATCGAATGTGACGAGTGCCCCAAATGCGGTAAACGGACAAACGTTTTTAAAACGAATGTCAGCGATAGTCCTGTGAAACTATTTGTGTCCTATATTGTCAAGTTAGCCGACAAGTTCAAAAAAATGACTGTGTATATTCTCGCCCATAACGGGGCAAAGTTTGACACGCAGTTCCTTTATAAGGAGTTGCTTGAACACGAATCCTCTGAGATATTTACAGGTGATCCATTGAAAAGAGGCAACAAATTAATACAGATGCAGATAAGAGGCAATGTACAATTTAAAGATACTTTATTATTCACACCTTGTAAATTAGCAAAGCTACCCAAGGTGATGGGAGTAGCAGCTGAAGTTTCCAAAGGATACTTCCCATACACTTTCCTCACCAGCGAGACTTTAAACTACGTAGGCCCACCACCCCCCAAACATTATTTTGACTGCATGGATGAACGTGAAGACTTTGATCGATACTACGACAGTTTTAATGAAAGTAACCCTTATAATATAGCTGATGAATGTGAGCGTTATTGCGTGAATGATGTGCGCGTGCTTAGAGTATGTTTCCAGGCCTTTAGAAGTATGTACATAGCCCGTTTCAAATGCGATCCACTGCAAGTCGCAACCACCATCGCATCATTATGTTTTACGGTGTTCAAGAATAACTTCATGCCTAAAGACACCTTAGCCATTATTCACCGAAACAACCCCCGCAGTTACGGACACAAGGCTATTTACTGGCTCATACACCTGCAGCAACAAACAGGTGTATACATAAAGCACGCCCGCAACACGGGTGAAGTACCCATTAAGATTAATGGACGTGTTTTTTGGGTTGATGGGTTAAGTGAAAACCGTGTCACTGGTGTGAAGACTGTGTACTCCTTTAACGGTTGCTGGTGGCATGGATGCCCCCGTCCTGAGTGCGGAGTCACCGGAGATATCAACGGTAGGTCTCCTGCCGACTGTCTTGCATCGACCCGCACCCGCGATCAACTTATAGGATCACAGTTCACTCACAAAGTCTTGTGGGAGCATGAATATGATGCACGGATGGAGACAGACGATGTATACCGTGAGGAAATAAAAACGATCAAGCGTTCAATGGTGCTGGATCCTCTCAAATGTGGTGATAGCTTGTTTGGAGGACGTACAAATCCTTTCAGACTATACTTCCCACCTACGGAGGGCGTGAAGCTCCATTACTACGATTTCTGTTCTTTATACCCATACGTGATGAAGAGCAATCCGTACCCCGTGGGCGCTCCTGAGAAACTGGTGGGGCCTAGCCTACCATCCATCAATGAATTTTCAAAAAATTTGAATGATCATTACTTTGGGCTCTCTTTCGTAGACGTACTCCCCCCACGCAATTTATGGATGCCGATCTTACCTGTCGTTATCGACGACAAGCTCATGTTTCCCCTGTGCGTGAAGTGCGCGGAAGAGGATAACGGCGAATGTAACCATATACCCCACCAGCGTAAGATCAGAGGCGTATATACAAGTCCTGAGCTGGCCCTAGCCGTACGCCATGGTTATAGAATACTGAAGATACACGAGGTGTGGAGGTTTCAGAAGCTCCCCAACCTTTTCACACCATATATAAACGCCTTTTTGAAGGATAAGGTTGAAGCATCAGGGTATCCGCGAGGAGTTGATACCGAAGATGAAAAGTCTGCCTATATTCAACGTTACCGCGACCGCGAAGGTATACAACTTGATCGTGTCCAAATTGTAAAGAATCCTGGCAAGCGCTTTAGTGCAAAATTGTGTCTAAACAGTCTATGGGGAAAATTTGCGCAGAATACCGGCAGAGGGAACATTCATTTGGCACAAAGTTATAGCGATGTCTGGGATTATGCCAATGCCCCCGATAAAGAGGTCATGGAGATCGTGAATGTAGGTAATACTTACGTAATAAAGTACAACAACACTGAATTTGCCACAGATACCTCAAGGGTTACAAACATACCTGTGGCGAGCTTCACAACAGCCTACGCCCGTATAAAACTTTGGGGTCTATTGCATTCTCTTGGGCGGAGAGTATTGTATGCCGATACAGATAGCGTGATATTCACAGAGAGGGAGGGTGATTACATGCCCGCTATTGGGGAGTTCCTCGGCGAGCTCACTGATGAGATCAAGGATGAGTATGGGGACGACGCATACGCCGACTCTTTTATCTCAACAGGACCTAAGACTTATGGGGTACGGGTCAGGGTAGGGGATGAAATGAAATATATCGTGAAGGCAAAGGGTATTACGCTCAACCATGCGAATCGGGAGGTTGTTAACTTTGAGTCGTTGAAGGATCTAGTATGTTTGGAACCTCACCAACTAATTGTAGGCACCCACAATTTTCGGGCGCAGAAGCTGGGAGGCGTGAAGGAACTTAGGGGTACGATGGTGTGCCGTAACACCTATAGGAAACGTTACCAGTTACCTGGCACCTATGATACCGTACCCTTTGGATACCAATGATGCTTCTAACTCACACGTCTTGTATATAATCGTATCTATTTGTAAATATATATATATATATAACTTGAATATCTCGAATCGTATTTGTAAATATATGAATATCTCAATAAATCAAATAGCGTTTCACTTTCTCCTTTGTGTGTGTGTGTGTGTGTGTGTGTGTGTGTGAAAGTTCTAAGCTCCGCCCACTGCGTGAGTCATGCTACTATCTGGGAGTCCCTGCGTGGTCAGTCGACCGCAGTAAGCCCGAGAGATCAGACGTGTATTCAGATCAGACGTATATTGAAATGGCTACCTTTAATATTGCTTGCACAACGTTTATGAAATGGTATTCAGTAAAGTGTGAGGATGTGGTGGATACCGAAAAACTTCCTATTCCCCCCTCCTATGCCTCTTTTAAAGCCACATTGGATTGTGCGAAGTTCCAAGATGTACAAATACTCTACGGATGTTCTGGTGAGACTGTTGAAGGCTTTCGTTGCACAGACGATGTGCTGAAGTATGCTGCAGGGCTAAACTTTATAAAGTCTCACATACACCGTGAAGTAAAAGAAACAACGCGTGCAGAAGAGAAGCAGCAGGTATGGATAATGAGCCTTGTGGATGGGT
This sequence comes from Bathynomus jamesi, assembly GCA_023014485.1. Classification (NCBI taxonomy): domain Eukaryota; kingdom Metazoa; phylum Arthropoda; class Malacostraca; order Isopoda; family Cirolanidae; genus Bathynomus; species Bathynomus jamesi. The sequence goes on from JAJOZX010010942.1 coordinate 13,588, forward strand.
GGTGTGACAAGCGGTATTACGTCATGCTACACCATGTCGATTACTCATACCCTACGTCTGAAAATGTGAATCTCGTGATCATGGACAATCTTAGGTGTTTTTATCACTATATTAACGTATATCATGATGAGGTTCATAGTGAGGTTGTGGCTAGTGCCATGCGTGAGTTTTTAACAGATTTTAGAGACGAGTATCGTTTGATGGGTAGAAAGGAAAAATATGAGCATATGTTCCTCTCAAATAGTGCGCCGGAGTGTGGAGATGATTAGCGCCTAGTTCTTATCCAAAGTGCGTAGGCTGGTAGTGACGAAACGGAAAAACAAATATGTGCAACAATTCGAGTCGTACGAACATGCCCATTCACGTATCATCGAGTCAGCCGCCCGTCGAACCGTTCCTGCCTGTGCCTCACACGGCTCATAGTTATCTCAGAGCTTGAACCGAGTAGACGTGCGCTCCTCGAATACGATGGAACTTCCTTTGAGCAGCATTCTCAACGCCTCGTACGATGTGTCCGTGACGAAATCGTTGCGCGTGTTCAGGCGTAATTCCGGTACCATTAGCTATGTACTGGAAACGGAATGTAGACCGACAAACAAACGGGTTTATTTAAGTATCGAGGAGATGAATAGAATCTTTGTGATAGTTGATAAGTGGTGTGAAGATCGTTATAAAATACCTGCTAACGTAGGTACAAGAAGAGAGCAGATTAGTGACGCGCCCTCATACGCCGTTGTATGTACGTTGTGTATAAATAACGATCGGCCGTGCATTGATATAAGGCTGATGTGGAAGAATGCTTCTGATAATAACGCTCTTATTCCTACGCGAAACCGTTTCATCCTCGACAGAATGTTTGAAATCGTCGGATTCCGTAAACTGAAACCTATATTAGACGCGCGTGTTACGGATATGCTTTATTTTGATACAGTTCTTGAATACGCATACACTGCTCTGCTCGATGGGTTTACCGAGTGTAGGACTGGTGAGAATGGTCTAGTGCTGGATGTTTATTTAAAAAGTTTAGACTCTTTGAAATACCATGAACTTTGGTACAAAGCAATTGATCGGTACAAGGCTGAGCTCACCTACACCGTTCACCCTGAAGAACTATTTCTTTATATAACGCGCAGTTGCCGTAACGATTTAGAAGATTATTTCAATTGCCGTTATGTTGAGTGAAGAGTTCACGATTGAAAAGCTCGAGTCGGTAGAAATAAACCCTCGATTGGAAAAGCATTCTTATAAACTTGCGTTTAATAATGTAGCTAACGATGAACTCTTTGTGCGTGCTTTTGATTGTATTCTAGACGTATTTAAAGATGACTTGCCAACCGGTTGTAAAGTGGGGACAAAAATAGTACTGAACGATATGAAAGCCATTCATATCGAATACAGGTTTCCCTATACTTTAAGCGGTGAAATATTATTAAGCCGCATAGACTGCGTAATGCAGAGCAATAATGATGTAATTGTAAACTCGATTAAGACCGATTTTAGTATTTTGAAAAAAAAGTGAATTGTATATATATATTTTGATTATACGCATATTTCTATTGATTTGTGTTTATATATATATATATATATATTTTGCTTGATATTTCTCCTGTACTGTTATGTACATATTGAAGTGTATATGAAATGTATATTTTATTTATATATCACCATATTTGTGTGTGTGTGTGTATATTTCTGTTATGTACATATTGAAATGTATATGAAATGTATATGAAATGTATATTTATTTTATATATAATTATGTGTATATATTTCTGTTATACGCATATTCCTCAAATGTATATGAAATGTATATTTTATTTTATATATATATATATATATATCCATAATTGTGTGTATATATTTCTGTTATACGCATATTCCTCAAATGTATATGAAATGTATATTTTATTTTATATATTATATATATCCATAATTGTGTGTATATATTTCTGTTATACGCATATTCCTCAAATGTATATTTATTTTCTATATATTTATAATAAAAAGAATGATGCAATGTTGTTTATTGTTATGCCTTCTACTACCGGTATTCTGTATACAACAGGTATCTGGCAATATTTAAGCCTTCTAAGCCAACTGGCTGATTAGGAGTCTATAATAGTGTATACAATGGTATACTGGCGCTATCTGGCAACTCAGCCAACTGGCTGATTAGGCGTATATAATAATAATGTATGCAATAATACTGCTAAAAAGAGGTATCTGACAACCAGCCAACTGGCTGATTAGGAGTCTATAATAATAATGTATGCAATAATACTGCTAAAAAGAGGTATCTGACAACCAGCCAACTGGCTGATTAGGAGTCTATAATAGTGTATACAATGGAATACATGGCGCTATCTGGCAACTCAGCCAACTGGCTGATTAGGCGTATATAATAATAATGTATGCAATAATACTGCTAAAAAGAGGTATCTGACAACCAGCCAACTGGCTGATTAGGAGTCTATAATAATGTATACAATGGTATCGCGGTATCTGGCAACTCAAGCCATTTACGCCAACTGGCTGATTAGGAGCCTATAAAACAACGCCAGCCCGGCTGGAAGTCTTAATGTGCACTTGGCTCCTGCCAGGTGAACACCTCTCCTCCTTTCTCTCCTCCTCCTTCTTTCTCTTGGGGGATAACGCCGCCTCCAAGTTTCCCCCACCCCCCTTTCCCCCACCCCCTTTGCAACAACCCCCTTTGCAACAACCCCTTCCCCTTTGCAACAACCCCCTTTGCACATTACATAATAACCTGCAACATTCCTGCACTCTCCCCTTTTGCGGCTATACTACTGGGGGGGACAATGGCGAAACGCGGCGAGCCCATACAGCTGGGGGTCCGGGGGCACTGTAAGCCCCCTGGGAAATCTTTTGAAATCTGACCAATTTCAGGGATATTTTGAGGTCATATGCACTGATATTAGGATATATTCCAAGGTTGAAGATGCAGTATTTCCAGTGTCATTAGATATACGACATCCAGTACGATCAATAAAAATAGCTAACAACTGGAATGATTAACTAAAAAAAAGTTAAAACTGGTACGCCGTGGTGACTGTTTCACCAGATCTTTATAGGCTAGCATTGCCTCAGTCGAAGCTAAAAGAAATGAACAGTTAATGATTCTTTCTCATATTTCTTCTAGGGGTGGGAATTAAAATTTCATGACGTTAGAGATTTGTAAGTTCGGATTTATTTGAAATAGTGAGGGAACGCCGTTCCGTCTACCAAAAAAAGTAAGGGAACGCCGTTCCCACGCGTTCCCACAGCACTACACCACTGGTCTCATCTCGTTTGAATTTCCTCCCGCCAGTCAACGAACACTCGTATTCTACTCGTAGCATAATCCCAGCTAGGAAAATCTTTGGATTGAGATACACGTTGTGTCCGGATTTCCGTGAGGCTATGCCGGTTCTGCCTCTGCGTTCAGATGATCTAGTGACCCATAGATGATTAGAATCCACGTAAAGTCGTAGGTCTCTGCCGTCATACTATCTTTCTCGTTAAGAAGGAAGTTAAATAGCCCCTAAATATTAGTATTATTAGAATTAGTATTATCAGAATTAGTATTATCAGAATTAAGAATATTTATAGACATTATAAGAAAACACAAACAAAAAATTAACCAAAAAATTTACCATGTGAAATCATGAATTCTTCAACATTTTTAAAGAAAAGTTAACCTGATGGAAAGTTCTTAAAAATTTCATTTTTTTTTATATATTTTAATTTGTACTTTAGAGTTCCTTCAGCTTTATTATGAATTCATCTTTCAGATGCTATTTACTTTGTTGAAGTTTTAAAATATTAACTTTGTATCTAAGAGTTACATTATTTAAAAGGTAGGCCTAATTTTAAGTTCTATAAGACTAGATGCCTGGCTGAGGACGGTACCAGATGAGCCGGGTGTACCTGGCTTTGTGGGTGGAGAGCGCAAGAGAGCAACTCGCTCCTCTACCAAGCCAGACCTAGAGACGGGGCCACCAGCTTCACCTTCGTGCGAAGAGAGACCAACGCACGGAACTTTAGCGAGGTAGAAGATAAATTTAGGAATTTGAGGGAGATACCTCAAAACTTTATAAAAATATGAGCTAATATAATCTTCTGAATAATAATAATAATAATAATATAATAATAATAATAATAACTTTTCGAGTACTGAAGAGTTTTAAACAAAAAATAATTTTCTACAACATCGCAATTACGAGCGGATACAAGATTCAGAGATCCGACTGCGGATATTTATACTGATCTTATAGTTCGGAACAGAGAGTATCTCTACATCGGACTTAAATAAAACTTTGAATTATCATAATGCAGCCGCATATAGAAAAGTGGACCTGTGCTATAGATCGGAATAATTAGTATAAATAAGTTAAATTAATCACACCCATTTTCCATTAGAAAGTCATTGAAATTTCTATTCAGTTGCTCCCATTTTAGTACATTTTCTTTAATTTTCTTTGAACTCCGTAGAAAATGAGTATTTTATGGTAAACATTTAATTTCAGACGTAGTTACATAAATGTTATATTTGAAGAAGGCATTTATACAGTACTGCTAAAAATTAACAGTACCAAAGCGATTTTTATCTTTAGGAATCAGATCAATAAAAATTTAGTTAAGCTTCCCATTGCAATAAACTTTTCTCTAATCTCCTTTGAAATCTCCAACAAACAAATATTTTATAGTAATTAAATTTCTTACATGATTCTATAAATATTAAATTTCAAAAAGAAATTTATGTTGCTAAAAATTATTAGTCGTGAAATTAATTTAAACGTTAGGAATGATATCAATGAAATATTTATTAAGTTATCCATTAGAATAAAATTTTCTTTAATTTTTTTGGAAATCTTTAAAAAAATGAATATTTTATGGTAAACATTAAATTTCAAAATGGTTATACAACTATCAAATTTGAAGAAAAAATATACAGTATACTGTAAAAAATTAATAGTACTATAATAAAACACACACATACACACACACACACACACATATATATATTATATATATATATATATATATATATATGAAAAGAAGGACACACAACAGCAAACATTTTCGTTATTTTTTATACTTCAGACGTTTCGACAAATCTTTTGTCATCATCAGGGAATTATAAGTCTTAAAACCTTAAAACAAAAATGAGAATAATGAAAATTACATCAGTACAAAAGGAAATTAAAATCATTAAAATTACATCCATACAAAAGAAAATTAAAATCATTAAAATTAAATTAAATTAAAATTACCTCAACTGGTAAATACACAATGTTTACGTCAACTTCCATATTTGGCAGAAACTGAGAGAAAACTGTATGGTCACTGTAGGGTGGATCGATTTTACATTTCTTTCGCTTTCCATATTCTAATAGAGACAAAAACTTGCGCATGCATGAGAAAATAGCCTCTGCAAAATCTTAGCTTAATAGGTAATCATCTTCTGCCCCCGGCAGAGCGATGAAAATCATATTTTAGTAGTCAAAAACGTATTTTTAAACCCTAGCCTAGAGTCATAAAATTTTGCGTGTGTGTTATTTCATGCATAAGCAACGATATAAATGATATGGGAAATATATAAATGCATTATTTAAGACAAAGAGCCGATCTGAAAATATGTATAATATACATATTTTCAGATCGGCTCTTTGTCTTAAATAATGCATTTATATATTCCCATAGCATTTATATCGTTGCTTAGGCATGAAATAACACACACGCAAAATTTTATGACTCTAGGCTAGGGTTTAAAAATACGTTTTTGACTACTAAAATATGATTTTCATCGCTCTGCCGGGGGCAGAAGATGATTACCTATTAAGCTAAGATTTTGCAGAGGCTATTTTCTCATGCATGCGCAAGTTTTTGTCTCTATAGAATATGGAAATCGAAAAAATGTAAAATCGATCCACCCATTGGTCAGTTAATTAGAAGGTATGATATGTCTATGAAAGTTGGTTCGTTAGTTAGAAGAGCTGCAATTTGTAAGATGAACTATTATTGTTAATGGAAGGTTTGTTTCTATAGATGTACAAAGATTCTAAAATTCGGAGTTCTGTAAGGTTATTGGATCTAGTTAGAATTTCGAACTGAGTTTTGTGAAGGGGATGGTTGTTTTCATTACTATGGTTTCTAATTGCGGATTGTGGTGGGCTACTGAAGGGACGGTTGGTACGGACTGACAAGCCCAAATGTTGAGAAAGGCGTACCTCCAGTTGGAGTTGAGTACTGCCAATATACGCAGCCTTACAGCTGTCGCACGTGTATTTATAAACAACATTAGGGCATACAGTTTTGGGGAATTTGTCTTTGAACTTTAAAAAATTTGATAATTTAAGTGAGTTGACGAGGGCACATCTAAAATTTATTTGGGGATAACTAGACAGAACATTCTCTTTTACCCTTTTAAATTTAGACGTTTCAGACAAAATTGTCTCCATTCTAAGACCTATTCTTTCGGCCTGTGGTACATTCAATTATAACTTAGCCAAATTCTTCGTTCCCTTGTCTTCAAAACTTACCTATAATGATTATTCCATTAACAACTCGTTTGATTTTGCTAAAGATATAAAAGAGATCAATCGTGCCGATTCCCTTACTATGGCCAGTTTTGATGTCTCGTCATTATTTACTAATGTCCCGTTAAAAGAAACATTAGATATCATACTAAACAAGTTATTCACTACTGGTAATACTCTTATTAATGGCCTCACTCAGACTCAATTTAAAAACCTCGTCGAAATAGCGTGTTTTGATAATTAATCTTTTCTTATTTAATAGCAACCTTTACAGCCAAATTGATGGGGTAGCTATGGGTTCCCCGTTGAGCCCAACACTAGCAAATGCATTTCTTTGCCATTACGAAGAAATTTGGTTGAAAAGTTGTCCTAATAGTTTTAAACCCGTATATTACAGAAGATACGTGGATGACACTTTCATAATATTTAAACATCCTTCACACATAAAACTTTTTCTTCATTATCTTAATAAACAACATACGGTAGTAATATTAAGTACACATGTGAAAACGAAACAAATAATAGTTTACCTTTCCTGGATGTTCTAGTTAAACGAGCTAATAAACAAGTTCCAGACCTCACTATTTAGAAAACAACTTTTACTGGTTTGGGAACCAATTATTTAAGTTGTATGTTTTATAAATATAAGATTAGTGCTATAGTAACATTATTAACAAGAAGTTACCGAATTTGTTCAGATTACTTTTCATTAAACGAAGAATTTAAATTTTTAAAAAGTACTTTATTAATATTACTACCCTTCTAATCCTTTTGACAACCATTAAAGAAATGGATCTTTTCCGTTGACTGCCGCCATTGAAACATAAGAGGTGAGTGCCCCAGCCTTCTTTACTTAGCCTTATAAGGCTAACTAATGAAAATATCACGACCTAACCTAACCAATCGTAGGTCACTGTACGACCTTGACGATTGGTTAGGTTAGGTCGTGATATTTTTGTTAGTTAGCCTTATAAAGCTAACTAAAGAAGGCTGGAGGCCCTGATCTTCAGGTGATCCCCATATTTTTCTGAGTACACGATTAAAACTTAAAAATTAAGCATGGATCTTGAAAGTAATTAAAATTTTATAAGAAACAAAATTTGAAGGGGAAATTAAGAAAAGCTTTTTTATAAAGTAACTTATTTTGTATCATCAAGACATTTCAGTTAAAATACAAAATACAAAAAGTTTAATTATGTTTCAATGGCGGCAGTCAAACGGAAAAGATCCAAGAAATATTTAAATAACACTTTTAATACTAATATCCACATAACTACAGTACAAAAAAAAACCAGATATATTAAATTACCTCTTTATGGTTATTATCATTGCGTATTCGAGGTGAAGTGTCCAAACTGCTCAAGTCTAGTTATCCCCAAATAAATTTTAGATTCGCCCTCGTCAATCCACTTAAATCATCAAATTTTTAAAGTTCAAAGACAAATTCCCCAAAACTGTATGCCCTAATGTTGTTTATAAATACATGTGCGACAGCTGTAAGGCTGCGTATATTGGCAGTACTCAACTCCAACTGGAGGTACGCCTTTCTCAACATTTGGGCTTGTCAGTCCGTATCAACCGTCCCCTCAGTAGCCCACCACAATCGCAATTAGAAACCATAGTAATGAAAACAAACCATCCCCTTCACAAAACTCAGTTCGAAATTCTAACTAGATCCAATAACCTACAGAACTCCGAATTTTAGAATCTTTGTACCAAAGCTGGGCACTTGCGGTATTTTTTGCGGTACTGCGGTACTGCGGTACTACGCACTACCAAACCGGTACCGCATAACGCAGTACCGCAAAGGATCGTGAAAGTACAGCAGTACCGCTACCGCATTCAAATTTCCCGCGGTACTTTCCGCGGTACCGACAAACACGACTTTTCAAAAATTAACACTTTTTTTGAAGTAAACCTTATTACAGAGTACAGTAAGACGAATGCTGCGTGTGTTGCATCAGCCTAACTCAGACACGTTAAGTTTTCGTTCAGAACATGTTACGTTGCCATCCTATCACAACGCCTCAGTGCAGTGCTTGCTTTGAGCCGTTGCACGTGTGTTACATTCTGTGACAAAGATCGATTTTTAGCCATTATGGCAGAAGTTCAGGTGCGAAATCGCCGATATGCAATTTCTGAAAATATGTGCTATTACTTGTGTTGTTCTTGTGTGCAGTACCGCAGTACCGCGGAACGCACCAGGGGGACCTGAAAAAGTACCGCAGTACCGCGTAACGCACTGGGCATGCTGAGGTACCGCAGTACCGCGTAACGCACCCCCAAATTTTGGTACCGCGCCCACCACTGCTTTGTACATCTATAGAAACAAACCTTCCATGAACAATAATAGTTCATCTTACAAATTACAGCTATTCTAACTAACCAACCAACTTTCATAGACATATCATACCTTCTAATTAACTGACCATACAGTTTTCTCTCAGTTTCTGCCAAATATGGAATTGACGTAAACATTGTGTATTTACCAGTTGAGGTAATTTTAATTTAATTTAATTTTAATGATTTTAATTTTCTTTTGTATTGATGTAATTTTAATGATTTTAATTTTCTTTTGTATTGATGTAATTTTAATGATTTTAATTTCCTTTTGTATTGATGTAATTTTCATTATTCTCATTTTTGTTTTAAGGTTTTAAGACTTATAATTCACTGATGATGACAAAGATTTGTCGAAACGTCTGAAGTATAAAAATCAAACGAAAATGTTTGCTTTGTGTTGATATATATATATATATATATATATATAATATATATATATAGGGTGTCCCAGGAGGAAATGTCAAGAATGCACCATTTCATTCTTTGGGTATTTCTAAGTAGAAAGTATTATATCGACATGTGCCTGATTCCCAACCGTTACCGAGATACAGGCCTCTACATTTGGGTAACTGAAACAATAAAAAGCCGATCTTAGATAATATTCAATGACATTTAATGATACATTGGCAATTGTGCAGATCCTCACATTATTTATTTACATTATTTATTTAGGTACGTCTTAACACCTGCTCACTGAGTCACGTTTCTTTTCAGGGTGTGTTGTGTACTCTGCAAACGTGGAGGTGCAGTGCTCAAGCAACATTTCAAGCCATGCCGGCAGTTTTCTCGAAAGAAGAATAGAATACGCAGACATGTTATTTGTGTATGGGTTTTGCAATGGAAATGCTGTCGCAGCCGTTGCAGAATATCAGCGACGTTATCCAAATCGCCGCACACCAGATCGCCGTACAATACAAAAAATACGTTTCGATCTTTAAGAGAGACAGGTTCATTACCTAAGCCAAGGAGTGAGCGTCAGCAAATACGAAGAGATGAAGAAGTGTTGGACGCAGTGCAACGGAGTCCAGGTACGAGTGTCCGGCGAATATCGTTGACAACTGGGGTTCCACGCATGCAGGTATGGAGAATTTTACATGACGATGGCTTGTATCCATACCATCTCCAAAGGGTGCAACATCTTTTACCAGCGGATTATGAACAACGCTTGCAATTTTGTAATTGGTTACAAACTAATCGGCAATCATTGAATAACATCCTTTTCACAGATGAAGCAATGTTCACACGGAATGGAATTAACAACACTCGAAATTCGCACACCTGGGCTCACGACAATCCCCATGCTGTACTTGAAAGTAACTTTCAGAACAGATTTTCTGTTAACGTTTGGTGCGGATTGCTACAAAACTACCTCATTGGGCCACATTTCATTGAGGGCTGCCTAACATCTGTACAATACAGAAATTTTTTAGAACACGTCCTTCCCCTTTTATTTGATGATGTACCTCTTGCATTCAGACAACGGATGTGGATGCAACACGATGGAGCACCACCTCACTACGGCAGGGAGGTTACTACATACTTAAATCAACGGTTTCCGGGAAGGTGGATTGGACGTGGAGGACCTGTGGCATGGCCCCCCTCGTTCGCCTGACTTATCTCCGCTAGATTTTTTTGTCTGGGGGTTCTTGAAGAGTAACGTTTATCAGCGTGGTAAGCCGAAACTAGGGAGCAGTTGGTTGCACGTATACAGGATGCGTTCATAAACCTCAGAAATGAACTTCCGCGTTTTCCTTGGCAAGACTCGATGGATCGGAGGCTCGCCGCGTGCACTGAAGAAGGAGGGGGTCACTTTGAAACCTGCGATAAGTGCAGTAGTGTATTGTATGTTTGTACTTTTTGTAAACCACAAGTGTCATTAAATAGTATCTAAGATCGCCTTTTTATTATGTTTTAATTACCCAAATGTAGAGGCCTGTATCTCGGTAACGGTGGGAATCAGACCTATATCGATATAATACTTTCTACTTAGAAATACCCAAAGAGTGAAATGGTGCATTCTTGACATTTCCTCCTGGGACACCCGTACACACGTATATATATATATATATAGCGCCTCGGTGGTGTAGTGATTAGCGTTGCTGACTACGAATCCATCAGCCCCGGGTTCGAGACCCGACGGCAGCTGGCGCGCAGCAAAACCCAGCTGTTCATCCTTCCACACATAAAGAAAGTGGTTGGTAGATAAATGGGTACCCTAGGTGGCCTAGTGGTTAAGACGCTGCGCTGCTGATGGGGCGTGGTTCGGATTCCACGTTAAACTGTAGGTCTAAGGTGGAGTGAAAAGCTTGACCTTCGTCAGAATGAACAATTCGGGCGGAAGCTAACCAAAGATAGATATATATATATATATATAATTTTCCCTGACAGTTTATATATATATATATATATATATATATATATATAATTATATATATATATATATATATATATATATATATATATTATATATATATATATATATATATATATATGGGAATGAACTCAGAATGGTCCCCTGAGTTTTTTATGATACACACAGACAGTGCATGGAACAAGGAACTCTTCTGGGATAATTAAATCCACTATAGTCCGAATAAGTAATGGTAAATGACAAATACCATAGTTTTCTTTTTCATGATGCTAGCCCGACGTGGGCAACGGGTCACTCGCAAAGAGGTCCCATAAATATAGCTTCCTCACCAGCTATCTGCAAAGCAGACAGGATCCAGCTTTGGGACATGGATCTAGGGTTTAAAGCACCTAGCCATACTACATTTAGAACCTCAATATAAGCAAAAGACTCGCTGCCTTCACGTCAGATTGAATGCATCAAAGAAAAAGAAAAAGGGGTAACTATTATATTTTTAGCCAAAAACCAAAACTTAAACCTCAACTGGCAGAATTGAGCGTCCACTTTTCAAGGCACATAACATGTCCGTTTCAAGATGGGAATGAACTCAGAATGGTCCCCTGAGTTTTTTATGATACACACAGACAGTGCATGGAACAAGGAACTCTTCTGGGATAATTAAATCCACTATAGTCCGAATAAGTAATGGTAAATGACAAATACCATAGTTTTTCTTTTTCATGATGCTAGCCCGACGTGGGCAACGGGTCACTCGGGAAGCTATATTTATGGGACCTCTTTGCGAGTGACCCGTTGCCCACGTCGGGCTAGCATCATGAAAAAGAAAAACTATGGTATTTGTCATTTACCATTACTTATTCGGACTATAGTGGATTTAATTATCCCAGAAGAGTTCCTTGTTCCATGCACTGTCTGTGTGTATCATTATATATATATATATATATATATAATTTTCCCTGACAGTATATATATATGGGATGAATTTCACAATTAAATATGTGAAATGAATGAATGATGCAAACCCACAAGGAAAAAGAAAAATTATGGGGCCAGTTCCGTATTGCCCCCTACGCAAAATATGATTTTATTGAACATTAGGATTATAAATTATTTTGATACAGTCTATTAAAAATTCAAAATAAAAGCGCAAAATATGATTTTATTGAACATTAGGATTATATTGATAAAGTAGTTTGGCCGCAAAAAAAAAAAACATAAACTCTATACCGATCAATTTGTGATGCGTGATCTTTACGGGGGCTCCGCCCCCATACCCCCGAGTCCTAAATTATACAAATGATAATGTAATAACATATGCCTACCATGGTTGTTTTTTACTAACAAAAAACACCAATTTTTTAATAAAATATATATATATGAAACTATTTTTTTAAAAAAAATGTGGGGGGCAATACGGAACTATAGCCAAAATTTTCCTAGGTCTTTCGTGTATTCAGAAGTACACCTCGTCAGGAATGAAGGTAGAAAGCGAGATGACAAAATATATACATATGTACAACGGGACAAAAATAAAACGATTAGCACATGATTAACAAGAGTTGATTAAAGGCAAAAGGTATTTTAACAGGATATTGTCAATTTTATACATTCCCGCACTGTTATTGAAATTATTTTTAAAATGGATAAATGCACATTCTACAATATTCCTTTCAATTATCCACTTGATACTGGTTACATCTGTACATATGGTTAAACAATGCACTAGAATTATTTGCTGTTCTACACGCATATTTATGCTGTTTTACCCTGAAATCTAACGTTTTTCCCGTTTGTCCTATATATTCTGAGTTACATTGTGTACTTCCGATCGAATACACACAACCAACAGCATTATCCGGGCTATTCTTTATTAGGCGTGATTTAACAGTATTATTACACTTAAAGACTACGTTCATACCAATTGCTTTAAGTAAAGTGCCCGGCAAAATGTGCGTCGTGTTCGTGGATGTTGCATCACGACAATGCGTCCTCTCACATAGCACTCTCCATAAGGGAATTCTTAACGAAGCGCGACATTCCACTGGTTCCCCAACCATCGTATTCGCCGGAATTGGCACCCTCTGACTTTTCTCTGTTCCCCAAGCTGAAAAACACACCCAAGGAAAAAGATTTCAGGAAGTAACAGAGATCGAACAAAATGCGACACGAGAATTGAAGAACATTCCGAAAGAAGAGTATAACAGGTGCTTCAATAAATGGCTGGACCGCTGGAATCACTGTTTACAACCAGAAGGAGACTACTTTGAAGGAGACAAATTTGATTAGGTATGTGACATTTAGTTTTGCAATAAATACATGTCACCGAACTTTTTGATCAGCCAAAAGCAACCCTCTCCGTAAAAGTGCACGGGGCGAATCTTTCTCCTGTTCTTCTCCACACTCTTTCCCATCCATCATCGGATGTTCGAAGATTAAATCTTGATTCGTTCGTGAACAATACTCGTCCCCATTGGACCATAGTCCAATTGACATGCTCACGAGCGAAAGCAAGACGAGCATTACGGTGGTGTGGGAGCAATTCCATGCCCATTGCTGGACGTCTAGCATGTAAGCCACTTTCCATAAGTGTCCTTCTAACGGTTCGCTCCGATACACTGACGTCTCGATACCTTTCCGGCTCATTGCGGACGTTTGTGGCAGTCAAGCGACGATCTCGCAAAACACTCAAGACGATGAAACGATCGTCACGGGCAGATATGCAGCGCGATCTTCCAGGTCCTGGTCTTCGGGTGTACGCTCCTGTCTCCACATAACGTTGGTAGACACGTCGAACCGTTGTTCTTGGAGCTCCTAGCGTATCGGCGACGTAACGCTGGCTCCGACCATGTTCAATTGGGGACGACTCTCGCGACGTTCACGGCACTCAAATCCATTGTAAATGTTCAATTCTGAAACCCAAAAGAATTAGAAGTCTATCTGTTACTAAACGCAAATGCCTACTCCCACTAGTGGAAGAACAAAATGGCACTAGCAGTCTAAGAGCAACTGAATGTCAGACTGTAGAATTCTTAAAATAAATCGAAAATTCGTTACAGCTAGTGTGTTCGCAGCTGACGTTGTTTTGTTTCGTTATTTGATTGCCTCATAGACTATATTTTCAAATTTTAAAACTTTTATAAGCAGAAGCTTGTCCACTTTTTTGCTTTTCGCGATATTCCGAGTGGACCGATTTTGCTGCCGCTTAGTATATATCCGACCGGCAATTGGATGATCCCGGGTTCGATTCCTGGGAGGTACCTCATTTTTCATTTGCTTGTTCTCCCTCCTCATCTTGTGCGGAACGCTCTTCTACACAAGCGCCGTTCTTTACATTAATTATACTGTGTTGTTTGCAGTTAAAATGTACATATATGTACGGCATGCGGAGGTGCCCCCTCAGGGCATTTGATTCCGCTCGTATGTAGGAGAATTACGAGGACTGGCTAATCCGGGTTCTTGGTGTAGTGGTTAACATATCCGACCGGCAATTGGGTGACCCCGGGTTCGATTCCTGGGGGGTTAATTATACTGTGTGTTGTTTACAGTTAATATATATATATATATATATATATATATATATATATATAGTGATGCACCGGAGGCAGATTTTGGCCGGAGGGCCGGAACCTCTGGCTTAGTGTTTTTTCCTCCGGCCAGAGGCCGGAGGTTCCGGCCAATTGATTTATTTCAGTATTTATATGTGTGTGTGTGTGTGTGTGGTCCATCGTCTCATCTATTTAGGGTTTATATATTATAGTCCTGCTATTTTAAATTATTAAGTCTTTAATAACTTAAACTTTATAAACGTCGACTTTCTATGCTTTGTGTGTGCTAATTTCTCTAAAAATTCCCATTGAACAGAATATCCTCAGGTTATGAAACTTACGATGTCTTGCTGAATGCTGAGTAAAGTAGCCTATATCAAATCAATTATTAATACAATCACTGATCACTCATAAAATAAATTATTATTACAGTCACTGAGAACTGAAATATTAATGCAATCACTGATCACTCATAAAATAAATTATTATTGCAGTCATCTGCGAACTGAAATATTCGGATAGGTGCAGAAATGAGGTTTTATAGTTTTATGGAATTAAAACTAAAAGTTGTCAGAATTGAGTTTGGTGTACTTGGCACCTCCGGCCAGAGGCCGGAGTTTAGTGAGACTCCGGCCGGAGCAGGAGGTTTTCTAAAATGGCCGGAACTCCTGCTCGGCCGGAGCTCCGGTGCATCACTAAATATATATATATTATATATATATATATATATATATATATATATATATATATATATACACAGGGCTATTCAAACTGATTCACCTGATTTCAAATGAGAATATTTTTTAATGTTACAAATACAGAGTGATTTGTGATACATCAACCAAAAGAAAAACTGTCCAAATTTTGTCTCTCACCTCATAAATGCTCTATGTGACTTCCCCTAGTTACACGAGCAACGTCGACACGATAGTCGAATTCCTCCATACTCGCTCCAGCATGTCCGTTGTCGCTGACTCTACGGCAGTAACAATGCGAGTTCGGAGCTCATCCAAAGATGTGGGCAACGGTGGCACGTACACAGTATCCTTAACGTACCCCCAAAGGAAGAAGTCGCACGGTGTAAGATCCGGCGACCTAGGGGCCAGCTGTGGAGCACCAAGTCATGGGGCCAAGTCATGTGCGGACGCCATTTTCACACTGACTGTTTGTTGCTAGGCTAGGCCACGGCTTGACTTTGGACCCTCTCGTGGTGATCTTGTAAAACTCGGAGATTTCCTCTTCATGTGGTGTATGCCCAGTTGATGCACGGTTGATAGGTACGGAAGTATTCTCAGTTGAAATCGGATGAATCATTTTGAATAACCCTGTGTGTGTATATATATAATATATATAAACTGCCAGGAAAAAATAAAATGGATTTGAAGGCCTTTCCTGTATGTAACAACACTTCGTCATTTCCCGGTGAGGTGGTGTTGAATACACGAAAGGCCTCGTAACCTTTATTTTCCCCTGTGGGCGTGCATCAGTTTCTTCACCCTCAAACGTTTCTTCAACAACAGCACTTCTGCAACAACCAGGCTTACGGCAATTACTTGGTCGATGTAATTAATTACAATTACAATTACTTGACATATTCTCAATTACAATTACTGTAGATGGTGAAATACTTAATTACAATTACTGTAGATGGTGAAATACTTAATTACAATTATAATTACTGTAGATGGTGAAATACTTAATTACAATTACTATTACTGTAGATAGTGAAATACTTAATTACAATTACAATTAGTAAAGTAATTAATTACAATTACACTTACAAAGAATTGCATTTTTTTCATAAATACACACTATTTGATTTATATCATGCTTTTCTACATACGTATTTCAATTTTCAGTTTTGTCCATCATCTTGAATAAAAGCTAGATAATATTAGGTTAAAAAAATATACCCTTGTTTTTACATTGTACGGAACTGTATTTTTCATCAAGTAGTTCTTGCTGTGAACAATTGGACATATGTATGTGATATGGTCTAATGAAACCAAAGATAAGGTACAGAAAAAAATACTAAATATAAGACAAAAGAATTGGCATTTACTTTATCAAAATAATAATAATAAGGGCTAAAAAGTGACACTTTAGTTAGGAACATTTGAAATAAATGGAACATTTTATTTCAAATAAAAAGACTAACATTTTATTTCAAAAGAAAGCTCCATGAGACATGATGAGTAAGTAAGTAGTTTGAATTATAAGTATGACCCATTAACTTTAATATTCATGTAATTGTATCAATTACCTTGGTTTCTTAATGTAATTAATTACAATTACAATTACAATTACATTTTAGGTAGTCAGTTACAATTACTTGCCAATTACATGAAAAAATGTAATTAATTACAATTACAATTACATTTTAGGTAGTCAGTTACAATTACTTGCCAATTACATGAAAAAATGTAATTAATTACAATGAATTACAATTACAAAATAATTACAATTACCCCATGCCTGGCAGCAACCAAAATGACGTCGCATTTCACCTTGAGTCGAAATCTCTCGCAGGTTTCCACCTTTCAGTTAAGTTGGCGTTATTCGGAATGTCAGACCTAATCTAACAGAGCTCTTTACGCCCTTGTACCATCACTCTTTAACCAAAATAACTAAATTCGCTCGTGCGTCATTGTTACACATTCAAATCATCACCATTCAAACATCATTTATATACCGGGAATTTGTCCTTCAATACAATTAACATTTATTCTCGGTAATTCAATCAACACACGTAATTGCCCATTCATTTCAAGCATTACAACGTTAAGGACTGTAATTATATCATTTATTTGTTTGTTTAATTAAAGAAAAATCCACGAAGCTTATTAATCACCTTTCTATATAATGACATCCCTTATTTTGTTTGTAAGATGAAATGGTGACCTCAAGCCTCAATAATCATCAATTATTTTAAATAATTAATTACATTTATTGTGAAATTCATCCCATATATATATATATATATATATATATTAGTGGTTTGTTATAATGACTTCATGGGGAAGTCAGGGTGGTTGGCGGACCGGAAAAGACGATTTAGCATCCTTAACGTCATACGTTTAAAATAGATAACATACGTTAAGAATAACATTGGTAAAACTCTTACGAACATAAGTTCATGCACTGACGATATATTCATTTGTGCTTTTTTATATTATGGTTATTTTTCTTAAAATATTACTACAGAGTGATAATATTAAGTCAATTACGTACTTCATAAAAGGGATCTCGTCACTTCATTCTGGATTCCTTTTCCAAGTAATATCATTGACTTCCTTTATCGAGGCATGACGCAAATATTCTCGCATGACAAGATCAGATTTTGCTAAAGATTCTACGAGTCAAAGAAAATTTTTGTTGTTTGGTGAATATAGTTTCTATTCATGACCACGAAAGGAGAAACCACGAGAAGGTAACTAATGTGTTACAGCCAATAGTCTTTCAACAGATCACATTAATATAGCCCTTCATGTTGTATTTACGTATGAGTATTTCTACATCTTATTCTCTCTTCGAGTTCGAGCCACTTCAGTGCTCATTCCTTGCGTTATTTGCCATTTCCACGCATCTGCAAACGGGTGCTAACGTTTTTTTTCTAGTCGTTATAGCCTTGAGATGCAATGGCTGCCTGCTCGTAATGTTGAGAACAGTCAAGCAAAACAAAATAAGCAATTTTCGCTCTGGGAATCAGCCATCGCCTGTCATGCTTTTCTCTATTAATTAAAACTCTTGTGTGATAGAATTAACTGAATTATCTGTGATGATCATCTTTCAGAAAACTGTCATTATTAACTGAAATACGGACGGGACCTTTGTGTACAACAACGGACAATGTAATATCATTTAGCGACAAATCCCATTCACTAGGATCATTTAAGTTAGTATGAAGAGTTGTTCTATGTTCAGGCAATGTCACCTCGTCAGATTTCAAAGTACCAAGAAATGCTGGAGTAATACAACTGCTACTCGTATTGCTTCCAGCATTATCTTTGCTTCTGACACTTTCAATTTCGTAACTAACTACATTTGCGTTAGACCTTGTAGAAAACTGATCATTCGGAACTGATTCTTTATTTATTTTTTTTAACGTATCTCTTAAATTTTAACAGTGGTTTTCAAACTTTTCAGACCAAGGAGCCCTTTCAAAATTTTAATTCACGTCACGGAACCTTGCTATAAAATAGACCTATTGTTACATGCAATTCTAATGAACACTAATATATATATAATCTGTGTGTGTGTGTGTGTGTGTGTGTGTGCGTGCAACTTGAAGCTGAAATTACTTTTATTATAGAGGTATGAAACATGATTAACGTGCGTTTCATGGTCTCACTCTTTTTTATGAGAAATGGCAGCTAGATGGTTTTTAAGACATCGGTCAGTCGTGTAAAAAAATAAATAAAGAGGAAGTAATTATTAATTATTAAATAAATAAAATAATCCTTATGTGAATAGCGGATGATTTCAAATATTAAAATTTTCATTTCGGATTTAGGGTGGCTCGAAAATTGAAATTTCAGCCATTACCCAAAATTCTCGCGAAACCCCGGAAGACCTCTCGTGGAATACTGTTTGAAAATCACTGTGGACCTAAAGAACCAATCAACTTCTGTATGTGTTCCTCCTACATAGCACGCTTCCTTCTCTTTCGCATGCTTAGCTATAACTGTAAGTGTTCTGTCCATTCTGACAAGTAGATGATTTACTCTGTCAAGTGTTCTAGTATATTTAAACTTTTCTTCTTGTCGTTTTCGCATGGTCTCCATAAGACAAATTTGCAACAGAACAAAGGTATTTATTATTGTGTTTACAATTGCTATTGCGCTTCCTGAACAAACGTTTTCCTTACCACACGGTGGACCATTTCTGGTACCTCAGTGTTCACCTTACAGGGTTCATTTGTGAAGCTTTGTTAAACCGTAAGAAATGTCTATACTGCAATGATACCAAAGAATTATAGTTGCAATGAATCGATGCTGCTGTTCTTTAACATCAGCATGTTAATTTCGTGAGTAGAGATGATACATAACTATTCAATTATCAAGCATAATAATTTAAAAAATAAGTGAAACTTAATCATAACAAGGTGGGATGTGTGTATATATATATATATATCAACATTTCCTCCTAAGACCTACAATTTTATACTTTTCTCAAACTCGTATCGAAGGCCATTACAAAGAGTCAACCTTGCGATACTTTCCAGTGCTCGTGCAAACCCCTTAATTGTCACGGAATGCTGGGAATTTATCTTAGACTTACAGCACTTACTGACGTATATATATATATATATATATATATATATATATATATATATATATATTTCCTCCTAAGACCTACAATTTTATACTTTTCTCAAACTCGTATCGAAGGCCATTACAAAAAGTCAACCTTGCGATACTTTCCAGTGCTCGTGCAAACTCCTTAATTGTCATGGAATGTTTGGAATTTACCTTAGACTTACAGCACTTACTGACGACAGAATTCAGCGTCGCCAGCAGGAAGATATTTTCTTGACTGAGGTTTTCGCGCACCTGCGTTGAAACACCATAAAGAACGTCTTTGTTTTCATCTTCGAAGTTTGAATTTTTGTTTACCTGTACAATATGTATAACAACTCTTGGACGCCCTCGGAAGTTTTACTGGTATCTGGCTGCGAAATTTTATTATTAATGTTTGAGAACATCATGAGAAATCTCACCAAGTTTTAAGTTTTTCGCGCCTCGACAATTTAATCATCGAAATTTCAAGGCAGTCTGTCTTCAAGCCCCATCATATAAACATCTTTGATTATAGACTCTCGCGCCCTATAGTTATGCATACTTGAACTTAATGTTTATAATCCTTTGCATAGGTCCACTTGATTAGCCTACAGCGATCTGACAATGCCGTACAGACATTGCAAATCCGTTTTCTTTAAGCGTGCGCATAAACCCATATCTTGTAGCCATTATTCACGCTAACATTAATTTCATATTATTGTTCCATATAAGGTAATTAATTTTACTGTGTTTTCTACTCTGTTCTCATGTTGACGATTTGGGTTATTATTGTATTCTCTGTACGTACCGTATTTTTATAAAAAAAAAAAAAAAAAATACTGCTTTTTTGTTATTTATTGTAACATTTATTTCTTTTGTTTTTGTTTTTTAATTAAAGGAAAAAGCAGCTCAATCTATTCTTTTCCTTAATGACATCCATTTTGGCGACCCATCAAGCAAAAACATTTAATTAATCCGATTATACTTAAAGGGCCTACTATCAACAGTCTCTCTCTCTCTCTGTCTCTCTCTCTCTCTCTCTCTCTCTGTCTCTCTCTCTCTCTCATTCACTGTACAGGCTACGCCGTATTTAGGGCTACGTCGCAGTACCGCTTCCCGTTAGATCAGCGAGGTTAAGCGACGTTGGGTCTGTTCAGTAGTTAGATGGATGACTGTCCTTTGTGTTTACACAATGTAGCGACCTTTAGATAGTATAGATTCCACATAAAGTTGTAGGTTGCCTCCGTCACATGACCTTCGCCGTTACGGAGGTTAACAACTTTCAAATATTATTATTGTCACTGCACACACACACAAACACACACACACACACACACACACACACACACAACATCCTCATATCTAGAGCAACCGCGTGAAAACCTCTAACCCAGCGTTTCCCAAACTATGGGTAAATTACCCCATTGGGTAATTTCGCTTTTTCAGTGGGGATAATTTGGTATGCTGCAAATACTTTCAAAGTAGAGAAAGTGCATAAATAAACGGCATGGCAACACTGGGACTGGCTTTACGTGAGGTACAGGTAGGGTGGAGGTCATTATGAAGGTATCTATATGAAAATGGGGTAATGACTCAAAAAGTTTGGGAACCACTGCTTTAACCATTTAAGCCGAAATAAAATAAATTAATTAGATATATACAATACAGGTTCCTTCAACATTCATTTCAATTTTAATTTAGGTCAGTAGTTTTCGCGCAGAATCAAATGGTTTATACTTATGACCGATTCCGAGTATTAAAACGTATATCTTAACATCTCAGGTGAGTAACGTGGTGGCTCGCAAAATTTGAATCTTCGCTGGCATCGGTTCGTATCCCACCGAGGTAAAGTAAGTTTATTTCTAGTATATTTAATCTTAAAACTTAAGTTGCTGTTAGCATGTCGTTAGCATTCAGTTGATCTAACCGGGCATTCAGTTGACCTAACTGGGCATTCAGTTGACCTAACCGGGCTTTCAATTAACCTAACAGGTTAATATTGGTTATTTCACCTTAATTGAATGCCCGGTTAGGTCAACTGAATGCCCAGTTAGGTCAACTGAATGCCCGGTTAGGTCAACTGTATGCCCTTGATGACTGGTTAGGTTAAGTTGTGATATTTTCGTTAGTTTAAACGAAAATGACGAGAGCAAAAATGCATAATAAACAGTTTGGTAGTCCTGATAATACGTAAGTACGAACAATTTTGGTAGTTTAATTTCTTATATTTTAAAGAGTTCAAATAGATAAGACAAAACAGGATTAAGTGTTTTTTAGTCTTGATTTCACAGTGACATCAAGTTAATCTCGAAGGACTACTTGATCCTTTTCAGGATGAACTTGAAGGTCTCACTCTTAATTTCGACAAAACGGAAAGTTAATTGATCTTAAATGTAAAGAAATACATACAGGGTGTCCCGTAAGTCTGGACCCATAGGGAAAAATAATAAAATTACAAAATAGTCCAAAAATTTATTTATAATATATTTTTTTATTATTTTTATTATTATTTTTATTATTTTTTTATTATGATCTTACTCCGCTGGAGTTTTATTTGTGGGGCCACTTGAAAGCCAAAGTGTACGAGGTCAAACTTCAGAACATTTTCCACCTTAAAGCACGCATTGTGGAGGCGTGTCAAGAAATTTCTGCGACTGTGATTCAGAAAGTGCTGTCGCAGTGGAGATTGCGTCTTCAACTATGTGTGCGACACAACGGCGGACACTTTGAACAGATTATGTAATAAATTTTTGGACTATTTTGTAATTTTATTATTTTTCCCTATGGGTCCAGACTTACGGGACACCCTGTAGAATTAAATTTTAATTTTGCTTTTCTGATGAGGGAATTTATAAATTAAAAGATTCAAATTGTTTAATTTCATTGTCAAAATTTTAAAGGATTCATTTTTACAGCTGGATTTCAACCATAGTTGGAATTCAGTTGTTCTTAAAAATCGTAATCAAATCCAGTTTTTTTTTTAAATTCAGGTTCAATTTAGTTTTTTGCTATTTTATTTATTATAATTTTATTTTATTTTATTTTTATTTTTATTTGTGTGGAAATTGAAATTTGGAAATAGATGATTCTTTTTTATCGGAATTTGAAGTGGATCAGAATCAATTATTTTGAAGCTAAGGTGTGTGTATATATATATATATGGGAATGAACTCAGAATGGTTCCCTGAGTTTTTTATGATACACACAGACCGCATGGCCGTAACTACCTATGAGGTCACCGAGGTCCGGACCTCGGTAATTATTTCCTAAAAAAAAAAAAGAGACAACCGTTCTCCATGTATGAAACGCATATTACCGCTTTTCTTTTGAAAAGAGGGAGCGTCGAGCGTTTTGTGTTTTGTGTTTAGTGTATAGCTTGGGTTGTGTTTGTAGATGTCATTTTGGTCTGAATTTTGCTCGTCCCGCCGCGCTCGAAAAAAATCTGGACCTCACTAATTTCTAAACCCTAGTTACGGCCCTGACAGACCGTGCATGGAACAAGGAACTCTTCTGGGATAATTAAATCCACTATAGTCCGAATAATTAATAGTAAATGACAAATACCATAGTTTTTCTTTTTCATGATGCAAGCCCGACGTGGGCAACGGTCTGTGTGTATCATAAAAAACTCAGGGAACCATTCTGAGTTCATTCCCATCATGAAACGGACATGTTATGTGCTTTGAAAAGTGGACGCTCAATTCTGCCAGTTGAGGTTTAAGTTTTGGTTTTGGCTAAAAATATAATAGTTACCCCTTTTTCTTTGATTTATTCAATCCGACGTGAATGCAACGAGTCTTTTACTTATATTGAGGTTCTAAATGTAGTGGGGCTAGGCTGCTTTAAACCCTAGATCCATGTCCCAAAGCTGGATCCTGTCTGCTTTGCAGATAGCTGGTGAGGGAAGCTATATTTATGGGACCTCTTTGCGAGAGACTTGCCCACGTCGGGCTTGCATCATGAAAAAGAAAAACTATGGTATTTGTCATTTACCATTACTTATTCGGACTATAGTGGATTTAATTATCCCAGAAGAGTTCCTTGTTCCATGCACGGTCTGTGTGTATCATATATATATATATATATATATATATATTATATATAATATATACATTTCTGAACCACTTTTAGTCCATAACAATTTGTTCCCTTTAAATCAATGCATGTCTCTTTTTTTGTAATTTGAGTGGCACCCCGGTGGCACCTCCCCTATAATACACCAAATATACGCTTTACATCGTCTCTCCTCTTTAAACCAACAGTTGCAATACGCCACAATTAAAAGTAGGATATACGCCAATATTAAACCAGATAACTTCAGGGAATAACACCGAACCCTTCTAGATTTGCTCTCGTCACCAAGGACACTGATCTTTAGCCAGGAAATACCACATCAAACGAATTATCTTATTTTTTTTTAAGAACTTACGCTTTCTTTAACGCATTTATTGATTTTCTGCGTATAGTGTGCAGAGTGGGGTGTTTCTGCAAGAGTGCATAGATGGGGTCCTGCGTTTTATGAGGGTTCTTTAATATCACTGCGGTGAAGAGTCTGCTTTGACCATTAAACTGTAGAGTCTTTACGGGCTCTCAAATCCGCATGAACACTGAAAACTGAGGGGGGTTTTCCTGAGAATTTAGGTTGTAATGATTAAGTACCTCTTTAATTTCTTCTTTTCTTCTTCCTCAGCTTTCTTAATTGTTTTTTTAGGGAAAGTAAGACATATTCAACACACAAGAGGTGTAGCTCTGAATACACGAAAGGCCTTGGAATCGTTTTACTTTTTCTTGTGGGTTTGCAGCATTCATTCATTTCACGTGTTTAATTGTGAAATTCATCCCACAGTATACTGTATATAGCTATTTGCCAATCAGTTCAAATGGCTAAGCCAACCAAGCAAAAATTGCGCTAACCATACTTACTTTCTTGATACACACACACACACACACACACACACACACACACACACCAAAATAATAAAAAAAGTAAATAGATGAACTAGCCAAAGAGTTGTCAAAAAAACCCTGTCCTTTCAACGGAATCTCAGAGAGATTGAAAGTACTTTGAAAATACTTCATTTTTCGTATATATTTTCAGTGAAAATATGAACTTGTTTGAACTGAAAATGGAAACGAAACCGGAACTTATTTTACTTCCTCTCATTACAACCAATCCTTCCGCTCTTCCAACAATCTTTTTTTTAATGACATCCGGTAATTATAAAGAAAATAAAATTCATCGTAAGTTAAAATAAAACTTCTCAATGTTATAATAATAATAATAATAATAATAATTTTTTATTATTATTAACGTCACAGGTGACCATTTAGGGCTTATTCATGAGAATTTCATAGAGATGTTTAATGGATATGGAAATACCAGCTAGGGTACCGGGTATTTCCCGGAAACTTAAGAAAAAACACAAAGTTTGAATATCATGGATAACTTTATGTCATGGTGTATCGAAATTTTGATAGCCTATGTTACGCGCAGGGTCACGTATAGTAAGCCTACCAAGTTTGGGCGGGACCCGTCCAGTGGGAGCTGAAAAAGTTCGGGACGGAGAGACATCGTCCATTTCGCTCTTATTTATATATAAGCTGAAAAAGCATTTAGAAATTAGTATATAACTCTATGATTTTCCGTGTACTGGTCTCTCTTTACACGAAGGTCAAGCTGGTGGTCCCGCCTCTAGGCCTGGCTTGGTGAAGGAGCGAGATGCTTTTTTGCACTCTCCACCTCGCATAGCCAGGTACACCCGGCTCATCTGGTAAAAACCTGAGGGGTTGAAATTACAAATGTTCCAAGTTTTTGGTCCATTTTGTGAGAAATAGAATTGAGGTAGTGTTACATGTGTTTGTACTTAAACAGATGCATTCGTTTTTGCTTTTAACAAACATTTTACACGAAAGATGTTTTTATGACATAAGTGCCTACAGTATCAGGGAGGAAACACGAACTTACAGTGTATCTTGATCCTCATAAATCATGCACCCGGATCTACAGAACCAAGAGTGTCTGCAATGGGAACAAAAGACAAACGCGCATTAAACCATTATGGATTGGCCTACTCATTTCAGTATGATAACTCGAGGCACTGTTGTTTCCACTGATACAGAAGCCTCGGTAGTTTGTTGACCCTCTATGTACTTGGCAATGATGCTGCGAGCTGCTCGTACCCTGAATAGGTGTATGGTTAGAGTGCTGTCCTGCAAAAAACAGCGAAGCCTTTGCTTCTTATCTAAAACTTAATTTGCCAACAATCTGTGCGCTGGATATTGATTAATATATATATATATATATATATATATATATATATATATATATATATATATATATATATATATATAGGGACAGAGACAGGGGGGGGCGTTACGGGGGCTTCAGCCGCCCCCGAAATAAAGTCATAGGTTTGATATTTCTATGCATTACTTATGAGTAAGTACGCCATGCCATGTACCTTCAGCACATGTTTTAATTATTGTAATACATTTAGGAATGTGTTTTTAACTCATTTACACACTTATATATAATATATAATATATATATATATATATAATATATATATATATATATATATATATATATATATATATATATATATATGGATGAATTTCACAATTAAACACGTAAAATTAATAAATGAACCAACCCACGAGGAAAAAGAAAAATGATTCCGAAGTCTTTGGTGTATTCAGGAGTACATTCCCTGACGAGGTGTACTTCTGAATACACGAAAGGCCTTGGAATCATTTTTCTTTTTCCTTGTGGATTTGTATCATATATACACAGTGTATATATATATATATATATTAGCCCCTCCCGAAAAGAAATTCTGGCTACGCCCCTGTATATATATATAACCAATTCAGAAACATAAATGCAGTTTTATCACTTGAGAAAGAATAAAGTTATATTAAAAAAATGTAAACTTGAAATTTTTAATAAGAGTGTGTTGGGCTGTTTAACCTCCGTCTTAACATCTAAGGTCATGTGAGGGAAGGCACCTACAGCTTTACATGGGATCCGAGCCAATCTACGAGTCACTACATCATCTAAACCCATCCAGCTACTGAACAGACCCATCGTCGCTGATTTTACGAAAAGCCCCCAGCAGGATTCGAACACAGCATTGCTTGAGTGGAAGGCAAGGGCGCTACCACCACGCTAAGACAAGGAAAAGGTAGTACAACCTACTGGATATTTCAACACCCGAGGGAACACATAACGCAGGGGTTAGTACGGAAAACACCCCTGGACACAAAATTCCTTCGGTGTGAAAGTGTCCAATAGGTTTACTAAATTTTATCTTGTCGTATAGTGGTGCTAGCATTCTCAGCTTCTATTCAAGAAGTGCTAGGTTCGAATCCTGGAGGGTTATTTTTGCAATATGCAAAATCGTGCGAGTTCACGCATATATATATATATGTATGTGTGTGTGTGTGTGTGTGTGTGTGTGTGTGTGTGGAACAGGGAACTCTTCCGGGATATTAAATCCACTATAGTTCGAATAAATAATGGTAAATGGCAAATACTGAAATTTATCTTTTTCGTGATGGAAGCCCAACGTGGGCAACGGGTCACCAGCAAAGAGGCCTCAAAATATAGCTTCCTTCAAAAGCTGTCTACTAAGCTCACGTTGGGCTTCCATCATGAAAAAGAAAAAACTTTAGTAGTTGTCATTTCTCATTACTTATTCGAACTCTAGTGGATTTAATAGCCCAGAAGAGTTCTTTGTTTCATGCACGGTCTGTCTGTAACATAAAAGTATCTGAAGGGGCCATTCTAAGTTGTAGCATATATATATATGTATTTATATATATATATGCGCCTCGGTGGTGTAGTGGTTAGCGTCGCTGACTACGGATCAATCGTCCCGGAATCGAGACTCGGTGACGGCAGGCGGGGCGCAGCAAAACCCAGCTGTTCATCCTTCCACACAATAAAAAAATTGGTTGGTAGATAAATGGGTACCCTGGGTAGCCCAGTGGTTAAGACGCTGGGCTGCTGGTGGGGCGTGGTTCTGATTCAACGTTAAAATGTAGGTCTAAGGTGGAGTGAGAAGCTTGACCTTCGTCAGAATGAACAATTCGGGCGGAAGCAAAACCAAGGTTTTTATATATATATATATATTAGTAGAAGGAGTTTATAAGATATTCATGTGTTTGACTAAGAGTTATTATAGAGGGTGTTTCTAAAATCGTGCAACCCAATATATACGAGTATATAACGTTACATACATTGGGGTTGCGTGACTTTTAGAAACACCCTGTATATATACTTATATTTCTTATTTCTTTATAAATTTTATTTAAATTAATCCTCTGTCTTTAAAGTGGATTGGGTGTTATTAAAAAATAAATAAAAATACTATTAAGTAAAGCCCTCTTTTTTTATGCAGAAATGAGGGATAATATTGCGTACTACCAAGTTAATTTAGCCCTTTTAATTTTTATTTTTTAATAATGAAACCAACCAAAGAGGTCTAAATAAGTTGTCGTCATTCTCTCTCTCTCTCTCTCTCTCTATATATATATATATATATATATATACAGGGTGATTCAAAAGTCAGGTTACATAGGGTTTTTCTGTTTCTTTTGCAGTAAATGAGTTATGAGATGTTATCGAAGGAGGAGCACATTCATGTGATATTCCTAGCTGGCTGCACAAGTGCATTGCCGTTAACGGTGGCCATATCGAACATGTGATGTGACTATTTCCCTGTATCATTACATAATACAGTATTTTCCTATGTAACCTGAATTTTTGAATCACCCTATATATATATATATATATATATATATATATATACACGTGTCCATAAGTGCCAAATGAGCCTAGTTGCCGGTCAAGTACATTTACGTCGCTTTCAGCGGAGGCCAATTTGGCACCCCATAAATCCCATACAAGGATGGGGTTCACATACCAGCTTTAGTTACAGGAAATCCCGAAGAGGAAGGACTAAGTAACGGGGTTCAACTGACACTGATGCCGTTATAATCCTTTGGTAGGACCTCAGGAAGACCCAATTAAAAGTGCCATCTCTATACGCTATGGCTCTCCTATCCCCCACTTTATTGCTCTCTCTCTCTCTCTCTCTCTCTCTCTCTATTTTTAATCTCTCTCTTTTCTCTCTCTCTCTCTCTCTCTCTCTCTCTCTCTCTCTCTCTCTCTCTTCTCTCTTTTCTCTCTAGCTATCTTTTTATCTTTCATTTTTTCTTCATTTGCTTCATGGCAATGACTCTCCGTTGGAATTTCGCTGCTTCGTTGAAGCGATGTGTGCTATGAGCCTGAAAAAAGACTTTACATTGGCTGCAATGAAATATTTACATAAGAATAAGCTGTTCATTGCGATGCCTATTCATATATTTAGGTTTTTAATGGCTTCTGCCTACACCGCGCATGCGCATAAACACCTTTAAGTCTGGTAATCTTTATAATTCCTTTTTACGTGCTCGCACCAAGGAATAACGTACGATTTGGAGCAGGAGTCGCATGGCTTGTTTCGTATTTTCGTATTTCTGTCGTAAATATTTCTGTTTACGACGTAATTCTATTACGTTTCAATTCGTAAATAAAACGTAATTATACTTAAAAAGAATTAATCCCTCTTTAATGTTAATTTTCAAGTTTTAATTTAAACGAATTTGAACGAACCAAACTTTGCTCTTGTCACTCAAACTTTATGAGCTGATACCAATCTACATTATCATATGATTCTCTCTCTCTCTGTCTCTCTCTCTCTCTCTCTCTCTCTCTTTCTCTCTCTCTCTCTCTCTCTCTCTCTCTCTCCTATATATATATATATATATGTGTATATATATACACACCTGACTGAAGGTTACGATCTTAAGAATACCAATTTTTAGAAAGAAGAAACAAGCGATAAGAAGGAATAAATTGGAGGGACCGAATTGTTGGACTCTCATACCATGATACCAGCTAATTATATATATCCTTTATAACCCAATTGATTTGTGACGCTGCAAATGATTCGGTAAAGCACGTTTATAATTTTTGTATTTATTTTTAAGTTTTCCTTTTTTTTTATCTATTTAAATTAAAAATATACTGCCTATCCATTCTGTCTACATCCTAACTATCCTAACCTGACCTAACCTAACTGAGTCTAACCGAATTATAACTTATGCTAACCTAACCTAACCTATCACCTAAATTTGCATAACCTACATCCTAATTATCCTAACTTGACCTAGCCTAACTGGTCCTAACCGAATTATAACTTATGCTAACCTAATCTAACCTATAACCTAATCTTGCATAACTTAACGCGAACACACTTGTCGCTAGAATATGTTATCGAAAAGGTGTCGCATGGCTGGCTGTAAATTGCCTTTTATAGGCCGAAGCTCTATATAGCTTTGCAGTAAAACAAAATCTATTTTTCGTAAGAAAGAAAGAAAATCCCGCTTCAAAACATCTTTTAACGCTTCTTGACGTAATTTGTGTCTAACTGTAGATGGGCCTAGTCTGACACCAGTTTGGTCTCTATTCTATACTTTGCTTCTACTACTCTTCCTGTATGAAAGCTTTACACGTCTATAAGTGTATGCATGGTGTAAGTTTTCAGTATTCTTTATTTTCATTTGTTTTTTTCTATTTCCTTTCCTTACTTTCTTGGGCTAACTTAGAGTGGATCTTAGGGTGTTTGTTAGCCTGTAACTCTGTAACTCCTTTACAGTAAATCTGGGAATGCTTTCCTTGAGAACAAACCAACGCTGCGTAGAATTACTGAAAAAGCGGTAAATTCGTTTTTAGAACTCCAAAGAATGTAACAAACTCAACAGACGATTTAGCCACGTCTAGCACGACGAGATCGTATGTAAGACTCTAACATGGTATTAACCCTGGAATGCATAGCGGGGTCCAATTGAACCCTACATGCACGATGATTTGATTCGCCTATGCAGTCTTGGGTTAACAAAGCCACTGAGTTGATATCCAGCTCGCTTTTGTACCCCTTTCTGCGTGCTCTTCATGTTTAGCCGTTATCGCGTGAATGTCCCTCTGCTGTTAGCGATTATGATGCTGATTTGCAAGCGAGTCAACAAAATATGGCACAATCCTTTCCGTTACTGACAGCTACTCGGTGTGATTGACATCAGGTGAACAGTCCACGATAACTGCAAAACATTTGGCTGCATGAACTTTCTTCACAATCACCTAGAGTACATGATTACTGGCACAAGCAACGAATTCAGTCTGGATGTCCTTGCTACGATAATGATCACCGATATCTTTTGCTTCGGTCTGGCAGATATGTTCACTCTTGACGGATCGAACTTCGCTAGTAATCCATCTTGTCCAAAAAAGTTACCATTACTCGAATCGTGGAATTTTTCTATCGTCTCATGGAATGCCGAATTTTTTTCATCCAGTGACAAACAATAGCTAGTAGGCGAGTCATAGGCGAGTAGGCGAGTTCATAGAATATTCTAAATATTTATACCTATTATGATCCGATCTTGAACTTTAACTGCCGATAAAGATATAAAAAATCAAACTAAAAGACGTATGTAAGGATACCCAGAGGTAGAATATAGTGTTCTCTCAACAAAATTAATATATTAAATGCAGGGATGGTATTCAAAATTCATATCTATACCTATTATCTCCTCGAATAAAATATGTAATTATATTTATGCCCATACGTCTTCATAAATAAATTTCTACACCTCAACCTGCTTACATTTCCATACCTATATTTATACCAATACCGATCATCCAACAATTGTAAACAAAACAAGGAAAATATTAAGAATTCATCCAGCTTTGTTATGAGATAATTATTGTTGTCTAACTACCTGCCTTTTAAGAACTAAAATGGAAAGTAGACGAGCATGTAGAAAGCCCACTCTTTTCTTTATGTTATTCACAGAGAAGAATAATTAAGGTTGCTTGATTACTCATGGCAACTTTGGAATATTAACAGGGTTTAGGAAAAATTCATCAGTTTAGGCATTTTTAAATTTAACTTACTCTCCTTTATTATTTGCATTTCTTTCTAAGGTATAAATTGTATTATTCTCTTTTGCGGGTGTAAATTGATATTCTTATATAATAAACATACCTGGCAAGGGGCTTGATAAGGCTCTAGAAATTATCGAAACTGCTTGCACATGTATAAACTTGGGGGCAGTGAAATAGAGGAAAGGTCTTTTGAAATGAACTGTAAAATTATCAGAAAAATAAAATTTTAAAAACCATAGGCATTTTGTTTTAGTAATTACTGGTTATATATATATATATATTATATATATATATAAGTTTTCTTATATATATATATATATATATATATATATATATATATATATATATATATATATATATATATATAAGTTTTCTATATATATATATATATTATATATATATATATATTATATCTATATATATATATATATATATATATATTTTGTGTGTGTGTGTGTGTGTGTGTAAGAGAGTTACAAGGAGTTACCAGTGCCATTCCTTCTATCTCCAGCTTGTCCCTTACTATTTTGGAATTATATCCTTCAAAAACCTCGTACACAAACGTCCCTCAACTTAAACCTGTCATTCAACTTATATTTATATCAATTATTTATTTAAGAAGTTTCAATTAATGTTTAAGATCACCATTTCTTCTGAAACATAAAGTTAAATTTCTGCAGTTTATTTTTCATCTTAATCTTGTTAATTACTGTATAAGTCTACTTTATAAAGCTGATTAAGATCATGTTCAGTAAGTGTTTGAGTGATTATAACAAGTTCAGAAGCATCCTAGCCAAGACATCAAAGAACCTGGTTTAAAGGCAGCTATAATTGCTCCAATATTTTAGCTATTTTATGCAAATACCAACAAACTAGGCACGCGGGCTAGACCTGAACAACCATACACATACACACACACACACACACACATATATTATATATATATATATATATTATATATATATATATATATATATATATATATATATGTTGCGGTAAATGTGATAAATTGGTAATTATGCATAATTACCGGTAAATAGTATGCATAATTGAAATATCATGACTTAACCTAACCAATTGTCAAGGGCGTACAGTTGACCTAACCGGGCATTCATTGACCTAACCTTGAATGCTCTGTTAGGTCAATTGAATTGAATGCCAGGTTAGGTCAATTGAATGCCCGTTAGGTCAACTGTACGCCTTGACAATTGGTTAGGTTAAGTCATGATATTTTCAATTATGCATATTTACCGGTAATTATGCATAATTACCAATTTATCACATTTATCCCAACATATATATGATGAATAAAACCACGAAGGAAAGGAAACACAGAGTGGTGCTCAAGCGCTTTCGTCTAATGACATCCTTTCCTTCGTGGTTTTATTCATCATAAATATTTTTCACGTGTTACTTTTGTGAAATAATTTTCATATATATATATATATATATATATATATATATATATATATATAAAAATCAGGGGTAGGAAACTGATATACAGTATACAGTACATCAGTTCGATTTTCGATTTCAGTTTTTGCAAAAACAAAATAGTTTCGATTTTGGTTTTTTGCTTTCATTTTATGAATTATATCGACATTTTCTTATTTGCAGGAAACATAAATATTTAATATTCATATCTTTGAATTATATATTCTTTATGAAGCCTTTTATTACTGATTTCATTTAGTATCATACTGTGAGGTACAGCTGTTATTCTTCGTCAGTAAGATTGATATTTCATCTTCGAAAGCTTCAGATGAATTGATACTTAAAAATTAAGCCGCATATTTAAAGTCACACATTTGTCTGATATATATTTTTTACTTTTGTGCTAATCCACTACTCATTTTGGTGTGTGACTTTTTCTCTTTACCCGTGATATCTATCTACCAATATGAAGAGGGAGGCGACTATATTAAAAAGATAGAGCCATAAAGAAAAAGCTGATAAGTTGCCTTTCTATATCCACATATTTTTCAGAGATAGTCTTACGAGATGAGACGAATTGTATCTATATAAATCAAAAACATTTCTATCACGTCTCAATGCCCAAATATTTTTTTTTTGGTTGACAAGTTGTCTCTCGTGGGAGTAAATTTGAATTCAAAATATCTTAACTTCTTTAAATAACTCTTTAATTTATAAAACTTAACCAAAAATATCGATTTCGATTTCAGTTTTCAATTTTTCACTTTATTTTATTTTACTTTTAGTTTCGATTTTAGGTTTGGCAAAACTTTTCGATTTCAGTTTTTTCTGATTTCAGTTTAAAAAACAAAATTCAGTTTTAGCGCTTTATCAATTCCGGTTCCGATTCCCCATCCCTGAATATATATATATATATATATATATATATATATATATATATATATATATATACATATATATACATATACTGTATATATATATATATATATATATATATATATATACACCTTACAACCTTACAAAGGTTCCGCGCGATGATTCCTCATTTCGCGAAGGTCAACCTTGTCGCCCCTCCTCTCGAGTTGGCCTGGTGAAGTAGTGAGTTGGTTTCTTGTGCTCTCCACCTCACATAGCCAGGTACGCCCGGCTCATCGGAGATTGTTTTCAGCCAGGCATCTAATCTTCTTTGGAAGATTTCCACTGCAACTCCCTTCGTGTTTCTCAGGTCTTTGGGCAGCTGATTAACAGTTTTGGCTCTCTCACAACAAAACTATTTTCTTTCAGTGTTAAGGATGTTCTCTGCCTCGCCTTTAATTTGGGAACACGACACAGTCTACCGTTTCTACTTTCCACCGTTGTTTGGGGAATTATAGGGTTCAGAGTAAGATTAGGAACTAGTTTCTCCATTATTTTCCAAGTGTAAATAATGGTGTATCTCTCTCTTCTCCTTTCCAGTGAATATAGGTCTAGTTCGCGTAACCTTTCCCAGTAATTTAGTTCTTTGCACCCGTTGATCTTGGCTGTGAAGCTTCTCTGGATCCCTTCCAGCTGTCTGTCTTTTTTTTTATATGGGGATGTTAGGACCGAGCAGTATTCCAATTTGGGTATGATCAGGGTTTTCAGTAGAGGAATCATTACATTCCTATCCCTTCCTGAGGTCTGGGCAAGTTCTGCCGAAAGTTCTGCACTGGATTTTCGTCTATTTCTGAGAGATGTTAGCTTAGGGGCAGGGACAATTCGACGTGCCGACTCGATGCGACCCAACTCGATGTGGCCGACTCGATGTCAGGACAACTCGATGTCAAGCCAAGTCGATGCCAGGCCAAGTCGATTTCATTTTCTTTATATATTTAATGTAGGTAACTGAATGCCCGGTTAGGTCAACTGTACGCCCTTGACGATTGGTTAGGTTAAGTTGTGATATTTCGTTAAAACTAACGAAAATATCCCTTAGGGATATCACATCGAGTTGTCCTGACATCGAGTCGGCCACATCGAGTTGGGTCGCATCGAGTTGGCCACATCGATCGTACCCAACCCGTTAGCTTAACCCTTTAAGGACGAAAGGTACAAATTGCTAACGTTCCAAATACACGTATTTATAACTTAACCCTACAAAAAATTTAGAACTTAAAGGGTTAAGGTGTCTCTCATCGTTTTTAGAAAGTTTCCTTGGTCTTCCACTGCGTTTTCGATCTTCAACTTTGTCTGTTTCGCGCTGTTTCTTCAAAATTGCTTGGATACCACATTTTGATATCTCAGTTTCTCGCGATATTTCTGACTGAGATTGATTTTTTTAGCCATCGCTTAACCAGTGTAAAATTTTATGCCTTTATCTGGAAAAAGAGAGAAAATTAATAATTAAGAAATTTTATTAAAAAAATTAAATTTCATTTAGTTAGGAGCATTAAACAATTACAAAATCATGCAAGAGAAGTTCTGTTTACAAACTGTTACTGAATGAGCTTAGAATATCTTGTAAAATAGTACCTAGAAGCTTTGTGTTAAATTCCGTGCTATCTCCAGCAATAGCACGTTTTGATGAAACATCCGTTTTCTCCTTTAAACTGCATAATAACTGAGATTATTGACAATAACTATACATTATAATTTATATTTATAATAAAACAACACTAACATACTGAAATATTCAACGTAATTATTAAAAAAAAAAGAAAAACGCAATTGTACAAGGGTGCCTAGGACTTTTGCACAGTAGTATATATATGTATATATATATATACATATATACACACATTTAACTGCAATGACCGCGCAGTATATTAACGTATAGAAACGACGTAAGTATAGAGGAGTGTTCTGCACACGAGGAAGAGAAATAACAAACAAATGAAAAATAAGGCACCCGCCCGGGAATCGAACCCAGGATCTTCCGATTGCCGGTCAGACGTGCTAACCACTACACTACGGAGCCACGATAGTCAGAAGTAATTCTCCTACATAGGGCAGAAACCAATGCCTTGAGAGGGCACCCTCGCAAATCGTATATATATATATACAGTATATATAACGAATTTTCGGTTCTGAATATGTATATCGTTTCTGTAACAAGATTTTAATTTCTTAAAAGAATCCACATGTGACGTCTAAGAGAGATCTTTTCTTTTCACAGAATCAAATCTACGAGGAAATTACGAGGTACGAAAGTAATTCACTGCTAAATGCTTTGAGGAGGCGGCTGACCATGATGCGAGACGGGTCCTTATTCATCTATATGTAAAAGTGAGAAAAGAATATTGAAGAGATAAAAGTCCGCATAGAGAAGAAATATAATTTGAATAAAAGAAATAGCAAACAAAGCTACGTGGATACGCCATTTTCCACACAAAGTAATTTTTTATTTCCTTACATGCCATGAACTTTGGTTTATTCATTACAAATGCTACACCTTGAGAGAATAAATGATGTGGCGTTGCGAATCATTGAAAATTCCATAATCTAGATTTGAAAAATTACGCGAGGAAGATCTTTAAAGTACTCATGAAACTCTTTCATATTTACGTGCCAATTTTGCTTCAAAAATGAGTTTGTAAGACGTTATAAAGTTATCTTGTCCTTTTTCCTTCACACTTGGAGAATATTTATCTTGGATTTTCACGGAGTTTTTAAAGGAAATTAGCGTCATTTGTAAAAAATTTCACTGTATTTTCTTCAGTTTTTTTCATTACCTTATTTTAATTGCTATTCTACAAACGACCAACCAGCGTAAATGGTTAATTCAATCATTTCAGTTTGCTACCAGAAAAATAAGTATGGTTAGTGTTAGTTAGTGGTATGAATCAAAAGCATTGTAGCGCCCTTATACGCAATTACTTTCATATCAAACGCATTAAACAGAGTAAATGGAATTTTGGTGACCTTAGGCCGTGTACCGCTGTTGTCTGGTATTTAATTAAGGGTAAAATTGAGCTTTGACTTTCATTAAACGAAGTACAGCCACGTACGATAAGCGAGGGAAGTGCGATGAGTCGTCGTGCTGTTTGTCTGCATGCATTTGTTCATCATGAAAGAATGTTTATGAACCAAAACTAATTAAATGAAATATATCTCTAGTTCTACATATATCAAGTATAGAATAAGCCGCGCATCTGGCATACTCACCACCTGTTCCGATAAATTATATATATATATATATATATATATATATATGGGATGAATTTCACAATAAAACACGTGAAATGAATGAATGCTGCAAACCCACAAGGAAAAAGAAAAACGATTCCAAGGCCTTTCGTGTATTCAAAGCTACACCTCGTCAGGGAATGAAGTTAAAAGGCGAGAAGCCCATATATATATACAACGTACAGGAAAAACAAAACAATTAGCACATACTTAACAAGGGTTAATGAGAGGCAAAAGAAATTTTAACATGATATCGTCAATTTTATAAGTCCCCGAGCTGTTATTGAAATTGTTTTTAAAATGAATAAATGCACATTCTAGAATATTTCGTTCTATTATATCTCTGTTTTTAACAAGCGCTTTAGAACTATCCCTTGATGCTATGGTTACATCTATACATATGGTTAAATAAGCATTGAAGTACTAGCTGTTCTACAAGCATATTTATGCTGTTTTACCCTAATATCTAACGTTTTACCGGTTTGGCCTATATATACTGAGTTACATTGTGTACATCCGATCGAATACACACAACCAACAACATTATCAGGGCTATTCTTTATTAGGCGTGATTTAACAGTATTATTATACTTAAAGATTACATTAATGCCAATTGCTTTAAGTACAGTTGGAAGGTATTGAAAATTAACATGGTAAGGTAGGCTAAGGATATTTTTACGCTGAAATTCCTTTACAATTACATTATTATAATACCTATTCTTGGCTTTCTTAAGACAGTTATCTAAAAATGAAATAGGATAACATAATTTAGTACCAATATTCATGATATTGCATAACTCGGAATCTAAAAATTCAGGACTGACAACTCTCAATGCTCGAAGAAACATAGCAGAGAAAATAGAGGATTTAATCGAAGGATGATGGTCAGAATAAAAATGCACGTAAGAGTTATTATTAGTAGGCTTACGGTAGACTTCATATTTGAACTGATTAGAGCATCTCCAAATTTTTAGATCATGAAAAGGTAGGCTTCCCTCATTTTCTTTTTCAACTGTAAACTTAATAGATGGGGCTAAATTGTTGAGCCTACCAAGAAATAAGTCCACATCCAAATTATTAGGCCAAAGGCATAAAATATCATCTATATACCTGTACCAAACCAGGTTAAAATTAACAATCGTAGGCAAAATTCTACTTTCAAAAAAATTCCATATATAAATTAGCTAGTACAGGTGAAAGGGGATTTCCCATAGCCAATCCAAACGACATAACATAAAACTTATTTTCAAACTGAAATTTACAATCTTTGACACACAGCTTAATTAACTCAATAAGAGTGTTGTGTTGAACAGGGAAAGAATATTCAGAAATCTATCTTTTAAGAAATCAAGTAGGTCATCAACAGGGACTTTTGTGAATAGCGAGCATACATCGAAACTTACCAATTTGAAATTAGGGTCATTAGGGAACTTCAGTTTGTCAATAAGATCCATGCTATTTAACTATAATGGGCTTTCACAGCAGTTTCTTTAGTATTAATTCGTCACTACCATATCTGTACGGCTTAGTAAAACACACAAAGTTAATAATCCATGAGGCCTATTGTTAGCTCAGTGGGCTCCGTAACCTATAAGCTATCGAAATGGTTAGTTAGTTATTAACACCATTAGTTGGCTCTGTTTCTGAGTCACATATTGTAAATAGCATGGATCTTATTGACAAACTGAAGTTCCCTAATGACCCTAATTTCAAATTGGTAAGTTTCGATGTATGCTCGCTATTCACAAAAGTCCCTGTTGATGACCTACTTGATTTCTTAAAAGATAAGATTTCTAATATTCTTTCCTGTTCAACACAACACTCTTATTGAGTTAATTAAGCTGTGTGTCAAAGATTGTAAATTTCAGTTTGAAAATAAGTTTTATGTTATGTCGTTTGGATTGGCTATGGGAAATCCCCTTTCACCTGTACTAGCTAATTTATATATGGAATTTTTTGAAAGTAGAATTTTGCCTACGATTGTTAATTTTAACCTGGTTTGGTACAGGTATATAGATGATATTTTATGCCTTTGGCCTAATAATTTGGATGTGGACTTATTTCTTGGTAGGCTCAACAATTTAGCCCCATCTATTAAGTTTACAGTTGAAAAAGAAAATGAGGGAAGCCTACCTTTTCTTGATCTAAAAATTTGGAGATGCTCTAATCAGTTCAAATATGAAGTCTACCGTAAGCCTACTAATAATAACTCTTACGTGCATTTTTATTCTGACCATCATCCTTCGATTAAATCCTCTATTTCTCTGCTATGTTTCTTCGAGCATTGAGAGTTGTCAGTCTGAATTTTTAGATTCCGAGTTATGCAATATCATGAATATTGGTACTAAATTATGTTATCCTATTTCATTTTTAGATAACTGTCTTAAGAAAGCCAAGAATAGGTATTATAATAATGTAATTGTAAAGGAATTTCAGCGTAAAAATATCCTTAGCCTACCTTACCATGTTAATTTTCAATACCTTCCAACTGTACTTAAAGCAATTGGCATTATGTAATCTTTAAGTATAATAATACTGTTAAATCACGCCTAATAAAGAATAGCCCTGATAATGTTGTTGGTTGTGTGTATTCGATCGGATGTACACAATGTAACTCAGTATATATAGGCCAAACCGGTAAAACGTTAGATATTAGGGTAAAACAGCATAAATATGCTTGTAGAAGCTAGTACTTCCAATGCTTTATTTAACCATATGTATAGATGTAACCATAGCATCAAGTGGGATAGTCTAAAGCGCTTGTTAAAAACAGAGATATAATAGAACGAAATATTCTAGAATGTGCATTTATTCATTTTAAAAACAATTTCATAACAGCTCGGGGACTTATAAAATTGACGATATCATGTTAAAATTTCTTTTGCCTCTCATTAACCCTTGTTAAGTATGTGCTAATTGTTTTTTTTCCTGTACGTTGTATATATATATGGGCTTCTCGCCTTTTAACTTCATTCCCTGACGAGGTGTAGCTTTGAATACACGAAAGGCCTTGGAATCGTTTTTCTTTTTCCTTGTGGGTTTGCAGCATATATATATATATAATTTATAATTTATACTGTACACATACACATACACACATATATATATATATATATATATATATATATATATATATATATACACACTGTACACACACACACACACACACACACACTATATATATAGCTAAAAGGGACACTATTGGGATACACATGCGAAAAAACTTGATTTATTTGATCCAGTTTTTGCTCTTAGAATCAAGGATAGCAGCTGAACAAAGGATACATATATCAGATAACAAGAAAGCGTTAAAGTGAACCGAAATATAATTATTTGGTTTTGAAACTTTTCATGTTTCATTTAAAAAAAAAAATTGAAATATTTAGTTGTTTCTTTGGTTAATTTTCGTATATTTTTTCTTTTACAATTTAAGACAACAGTGAACATTCATTTTCTTTAAACCATCAACAGTTAGAAAATACTTCAATTCTAGTACAGGAGCAGGAGATGATTTAGGATGCTGGACTGACATGACGATCCTGCTGTCCCAAAGATTGATAAAGCCAGTGTCAGAAATATTGGCAGTAACTGCAGGTTGCACGTAAACTTCGTGGCCGCTTTACAAGCAAGTTTCAGATCTACCGGGTGAGCGAAAAGTCCCTGTGCACTTCTACTTCCAACACCCGGTAGTACTACAGATATCGGCATTAATGCTTCGTAACACAGTAATTAATTTAGTTTCCCATATTCAACCGTACCTAGTTAGTCCATGCCCGCATTTCATTTGAAAGATTTTTAGTAGAAATATTTTAAGCCAATCAGAGCTTACCATTTATTTAAAGTCACGAGACACATACTCCTACATTTTAAAGGCAGCTTCACGAATTTTTAATCACGGACTTCGGATGTGAAGCTAAAATTTTGATGGCTGTTATTCTTTTGTAAATATATTAATTGACTGGCGTTTCCGCGTTTCGCAGATTTGTATGACAATTTTGTAGAATCTAGAAGAATACCAATTTACCAATTTAGATTTATGATATTTAGATATTATTTATATTAACATATTTATTTGTCATTTGCATTTTCTCTCTCTCTTTACAAGGGTAACACTTAAAAAGTACTCGATTTAGTTCTTGAATCTCATTTGTTGAAATGTGAATCATAGCCAAAGTGAATCGGAGGTAAAAATTGCTTCATTTTCTTCACCAGATGAAACCCATCTTAAATGTTTACAATATTGTTCAATATTTACGGAGTTTAATTTTATTTATTTAAGCTAATTAATAATAATTAATCCTGTAAAATGATAAAGAAAAACCAATAAATAAAAATCTGAAACTGAATGGATATATATATATATATATATATATATATATATATATATATATATATATATATATATATATTTCACGAAAGCAACACGTGAATAATATTTATGATGAAAATAACCACGAAGGAAAATAAAACCCGAAATTATGCTCAAGATTTCAATGTTCCTGAGGATGTCTTTAGACGAAAGTGGTTGATATATAATAATAATAATCTATATTAAATAAGAGAGCTGTCCGTCTGTCCGTCACACTTTCAGAAATTGAGAAAAAATTGTGAGAAAAAAATTCAGAAATTGTATTACGGGCGGAAATGTGAAGCTCAAGATTTTTATGACTGTGTTCTTTTCTGTAGTTTAGCAATGGGGGAAGGGTGGGGGTAATGGGGGATGGGTGGGTAATGGGGAGGGGTGGGGGTAATGGGGGAGGGGGTTAGCCCCCAAGTTGCATGAATGGGGGTGAGGAGGTTTTGGGAGATACCAGATTCAGAAATGTTGACACAATGTGAAGTCAAAATTTTCACGGCTGGGTTCTTTTTTTGTAGTTTAGCCTGTCTAACCGTCAGCGAAGCGGCGGGAACTGTACTAGTAATAATAATAATAAGAGGACGTGTGTGTGTGTGTGTGTGTGTGTGTGTGTGTTCTAACCATAACTCCAAAATGGAAGCAGTTACAAACATGAAACTTCACACACATATTGATTAGGTCCTCAGGTTGTGCATCTGGGTGTTAATAAATTAAATAATTAAAATTACTGGCCCCGAAGGCCCCAGCACCGCGATAAAACTACAGAAAAGAACGCAGCCGTGAAAATCTTGAGGTTCACATTGTGTCAAGATTTGTGAATCTTAAGATTTTCATGACTATAGTTTTACTGACCAAATAATTGAACCCTCAGTTACTGTCGGTTCAATTATTTGGTCAATAAAACTATAGAAAAGAACGCAGTCATGAAAATCTTGAGCTTCACATTGCCGCCGGTGAAATTGCGCATTTCATGAAAAACGCAATATTTTGCGTTTTTCATGAAATGAGCAGGGCGTTTGCCGATTTCATGAAAAACGCAAACTGAAATTGGTCACGTAACTGTCATTTCATCCTTTGCCGATTTCATGAAAAACGCACATCAAAATTGCGTATTTCATGAAAAATGCATTACTTTTGCTTATTTCATGAAATTGGCAAACGCCCTGCGCATTTCATGAAAAACGCAAAATATTGCGTTTTTCATGAAATGCGCAATTTCACCGATCATGCGTAACATATATACAGTATATAATATATATATATATATATATATATATATATATATCGAAACCAATGGTAAAATTATTGAATACCCGGTTAGGTTCATTGAATGCCCGGTTAGGTCAACTGTACGCCCTTAACGATTGGTTGGGTTAAGTCGTGATATTTTCGTTAAAACGCTGGATATTTTTGCTACCCGCACGAAGGGGTTATTCTTCATCCTCGTAAGTAGCAAAACTCCAAGTTTACAGACGAAAAAAAGAAAAACTTGAGTAATACGTCTACTGTTGAGAGCGTTTGAAACTGAATTATTACGAGGGCAAAGAAAGACAAGTACATTCTGACTTTTGTTACGATAATTATCTGCCAACAAGAATTAAGTGACCCCCTCCTTAATTTTTCAGGGAGTTAGCGCTTACGAGGTTTTTGAATATCGCCATCGGTGTAATTTATTTGCAGTATTTATTCTCTTAACTGTTACTACATCTACTGTACTATGCTATATACACACACACACACATTGTGTTCCCACTAAAAGTGGCCACCTTTTTTACCGGACCGACAAAACAACAATTCCAAGGATAACTGAATGAAACAGAAATCATGTTAAACCCCTGCTACTGCAGGAAAAAATTAAGATAGTAATTCTCCCATCTACCCAACGAGAAGTCCAGGACCCGCGACTCTTCCACTCGACGGGGTTTGTGAAACGAAGAGGAAATTCCAGCACCACTCAACACACCCGCGAAGTTGGTGGCGAGCAGGTTTTCCACAATGCATGTCTCGGCAGCATTGACACCATCTACCTTCAGAATCGTTGAACGAAAACAACTTCCCAGAAACCTCGCGAACTCGATTCCAAAC
Source organism: Bathynomus jamesi (assembly GCA_023014485.1). Lineage (NCBI taxonomy): Eukaryota > Metazoa > Arthropoda > Malacostraca > Isopoda > Cirolanidae > Bathynomus > Bathynomus jamesi. Next base: position 57,673 of record JAJOZX010010942.1, read on the forward strand.
GATGGACATAAGAGCGCTAGAATTTACCGTCGCAAGAAATGACGACCAGGCCGATGACGGATCTTCTTCAACACTCAGTGGGAACAAGCCATCAATTATAACACTGGTATGCATCAATTTTGCTGTCAAGGGTTTTGTAAGTGATTCTTATAGAGTTTTTCCTGCTGATTTCGAATCTGCAATCCGTTTTTCTCAATCAGCTCAGGTTATCCGGCTATGGCCTCATAAGTAAAATATAATTTTTCGTGATTTTGTCAAAGCGGAATTGGAACAGTAACATCTATCATCACTTGTTTCACTTGTATAATATCTTTTTTTACTTTTCAGGCATATAGATAAAATATTTCATAATGAATAGAGCGTGTAAAAATGATCCCAATAGATTCTGCTACATATGTGGGACGGTTACCATGCCAAATAACCAGTCCCAAATCACTAAATTTGTGAAGACAATGTATAGAGCATACTTTGGAATTAAGCTAGGGGACCAGGACAAAAATTTCGCCCCTCATATGTGCTGCAAGACGTGCATTGAAAATTTGAGAAGATGGAGCAAAGGCAGAGCGAAATCTTTGCCTTTTGGAATTCCCATGATTTGGAGAGAAGGAAAGGATCACGTGACAGATTGCTATTTCTGCATGACAAACCTCCAAGGTGGGCTTATAAATTTATTTTTCTTAAATATTTTGAAATCCTCGTATGAAACTTGACATAATATTCACCATAATGTAATATTCACCATATATAGCATAATATTCACCATAATGGTAATCATACATTTACATATACATATTGTTATAGAAAATACATTTACACATACATATTGTTATACAAGTTACATTTACATATACAATGATTGTATATTTTCTTTCTTTTTCATTCATATTGTCCCCAAAGGGACAATATGAATGAAAAGAAAGAAAATATACAGACTCCATCGACCTATTCATATCTTACAGACCGCAGCCTTCCCTCACGAGCCGCCACTGTCTGAATGCTTCTTCTATTTCATATGCAAGTTTTATATCCATGTTTCTGTGTTTCTATTTTCAGGAGTTAACAAGAAGAATAAACACATTGTTGTATATCCTGACATTCCTTCTGCTATGAGACCTGTACCCCATGGTCCTGGAATTCCAATACCCGACCCACCTCAGACCCTGGACTTCGATGATTCTGTTGATGAATCAATGACCAATGCCAATGACCAGTCCCAGTCGTATATACCTCAAAATACCGCTTCAAATGAGCCGAGGCCTCTCAACCAGGCCAAACTTAATGATCTTACCAGGGATTTAGGACTTTCCAAATTAGCTGCCGAGATCTTGGGGCTCACGACTTCGAGAGGACAACTTGCTGGCTCCGGGAACAACATTCTCCTGGTATAGGAAACGAGAGGAAGAATTCCGCAAGTTTTTTGCAGTGCACGAAAATACCTCTTCCTTAGTGTACTGCTGCAATGTTGAGGGGCTAATCGAATCCTTGGGCCTGCCATATAACGCATCAGAATGGAGGCTATTTATAGACTCGTCTAAACGAAGTTTGAAAGCAGTACTTCTCAACATTGGGAATAGGGTTGCATCAGTCCCTGTAGCACATTCCGTACAACTTACTGAGAGCTACGATAACATGAAAATTTTACTGGATGCTCTCGTATACGACCAACGTAACTGGAGGATCTGTGGAGATTTGAAGGTAATACTAATATCATAAGTAAACTATTGCTATTGACTATGTTGTTTTTCCAAAGGTTATTTGAGAGCGTATAAGAACACTTAACTTCCCCACAGAAGTGATACAGTCCAATGCATAGATTTTTTTATCTGATAGAACAAATTCTCTAAATTCTTTAAATATTTTTTTTTTTTTCAGATTGTGGCATTTGTATTGGGAATGCAAGGGGGATACACGAAATACCCATGTTTCCTCTGCAAATGGGATAGCCGAGCGGATGAGAAGCACTATGCACAGCGTGAATGGGCATCCAGAGAGAATTTTGAACCTGGGTCGCATAATGTCGTTTCAGTGCCCCTTGTACCACCAACAAAAATTTTGCTCCCACCACTTCATATTAAGCTGGGCTTGATGAAAAATTTCATCAAATCAATGAATAAGGAGGGTTCAGCATTCCGATATCTCGAGAGTAAATTTCCTCATATATCTGATGCTAAACTAAATGCTGGGGTTTTTGATGGTCCTCAAATTCGAACTTTGATCAAGGATACTCGGTTCGAAAACGCAATGACTCCAACTGAGAAGAATGCCTGGCAGGCATTCAAATCAGTTGTCACTGATTTTCTTGGCAAGCGTAGAAGTCCAGAATACGAGTCCGTTGTCGAAAACTTGATGGAAGCTTTCAAAGCTCATGGGTCGCGCATGTCCATAAAAATGCACTTTTTGTGGTCCCACTTGGACTATTTTCCTGAAAATTGCGGGGATTATAGTGAGGAACAGGGTGAACGATTTCACCAAGATATCAAAATAATGGAAGAGGGGTACCAGGGAAACTGGGATATCAATATGCTGGCGGACTATTGCTGGTGTTTGAAGCGAGACGTGCCCGAAGAAAAACACAGACGGAAAGCCAAAAAAACTTCATTCCTTCCTCAATAAACTTTTTTCCATATTCATTGTATGAATAAAAGTATTTATTCACACAATGTTTTCATTTTTCACGAGTGTTCTTATAATATTACTCGTATCTACAGTGTTTAAGCTAAAAAAATCAATAAATTTGGGGATAAAATTGGACTTATAATAAATGGCCAATAGAGAAAAAACCTGACCTGATTGAGGAAAACCAATGTCATTTTCGAATTCAGCATGGTCGAATTATATAATATGAGTTGAAAAAACCATCACAGCAGACAAAATAATTTCATATGCATACCAGTGTTATCGAAGGACTAACTAATGATCATACTTGTAGCGAACAGGTGTGTGCAGCCATCATGGCCCGGCGAGTCATGTGGTGGTCATCTCACTACTATGGAACCGAGCGTCATCCAAATGAGCAGTTGTTCGAGGTACAGTTTTGGGAAAAAAGTTTGCAGAGAAACAAAATTTATAAAAATTATAAATAATTACAATCAACAGTAACTTAGTTTTGTTTTTTAATTTTATTGCGGTCATTGCAAAGAATAAAGTATTCGAAGAAAAGCAGAATATTACCAATTAGTAATTTTTATTCTCTTTTATAAATTTCATGTTTCTCTGCAAACTTTTTTCCGAAGTTATTCATACCGAAAAACCACTGCGTGAAGAGTATAGGTAAAAAACCACAGATTCGTCCACAGAAGGGAATTCCTTCACAGCCGAGGACATTGTGCGAAGTCCCTAAAAAATGACCAGTCAACTTTGTCCAGGAGTATACGAGGGACACAAGAACAAGAATGATTCCAAGCCAAAGAGTGACAAATGGAAAAGTGATCGTTGTCATGGAGGTCATCGGCTACCTTCCATGTGAAGTTCAATGGACGGTCAGGAGAACAAAGATACAGGTCGATAGCTGTGAAGGACCCAGTCTGTAGATAAAAGTGGATCGATTGCCGGTGTTAAAAATCACAAGTCCAGACTTTCTACCAGCGACGCCAGTAAGGTGCCCCTCACGTTGGCAAATAAATCTCCGCAGAAGGGATAACGTTCATCAAGGTCACCGAATAGAAAAAATGACCGGGGAAGTTGGTGAACTAAGGAGACCTGAACCATCTTGAGAAACTGAATCATTTGAAGGAAGATACAATTAATATATTTAGGTAGAACTGAATAACTACCATCTCCAGAGGAGAACGGAGAAAGAAGTGTGTTAAAGGAACATCTACAAAGCGGGTAAGTAATGCACCCACCAATCCCACCATACTGACCAACACCTCTCACCAACCTCTCCTACACACCTCCTGCAACCTTTTGGGAAGCTCACGAAGGACCCACCAGACCGTTGAGGATCTCTGAGTTTGAGGGCTGAGTGGGAGTCACCCTTGAATGTTTGGGACACAATCGCCCTGAAAGAACCTCCGGACGATAGTGGGCGCGGCATCCGCTGAATCCGAGGAAGTAAAAGCGCCGGCCCCCTGGGTCGTTCTTCCAAGGGCCGTCAGAATGGGAGAATTAGCCGAACAGACTGGTGATAAGGCCTCGACTTGAGCCTTAGCTCAGAACAGACCGGAGCAGAGACATCGGCCTCCTCCGAATCAACGCCGGCACTTTCGGTATTGAACAGGAAATGTTCATCCGTGTTTTGGTAGAATTTTTGCAGTAGGTTCCTCGGCGACGAGAGATTCTGTCAAAACGAAGAACTCCAAAAATGAGTCTTTTTAGTGGTAACGCTAAAAGGACGAGAAGAACTCGGGGAAAGAGTTATAGTGGAAGACAGGCAAGAAAGACGGAACAGGGAAGGAAGATCGGGGTAGCTGAACACAGGAGAGTATGGAAGCAAAGAATACTCTAGGATGAACAAAGAATAATGGTATCCTCTTCTTTGCCTCCGCAAAACTAATCTTTTCCACAGCTAGAAGTGTAAGTACTTCCTTTTCAAACCGGTAACGGTCACAGAGCTTTGAAGAAACTGCATAACCGTTCGTTACCTCAGTTCACGCATCAAAGAAAGACCAGACAGTCAGTGCCCTAGTAGAATTCACCACTATAAGACATGCATACACTGCAGTATGACCCTGCAACTTACGGCAACAGCGACGGTCAACATGGCGGAACACTTGGCAGTAGCAACACCATAGAGGCATAGAAACATACGGGTCCACCTTCAGCCGATGTAAAGCTACCGAAAGAAAGGCAGAAAGGCCAAGCCTATAGAATGTGAAAATAAGGGTCTGGTCGGGTTAGATACACCAGTAATCTTCTTGAAAATACGTTTGACATTTATGGTCTGTTTGGCCGTGAGCTCAAACAGAAGATTTTTCGCTAATTAGGCTACCGGAAGAAATGAAGGGAGAAAACAGTTCTGCAGGACTGATTAATAGAGAGCTGTGCCGAATAAATGACAGAGGCACCTACCACAGAGGAGAGGGTCAGAAAACAGCTTGCGCCAGGGAAAACCTTCCACCAATAAACACTCAATCGAACTGCGAAATAATTTGGAGGGCAGAACCACAAACGTAACAGGTTGGCTATCAAAATATTCAATTCGGCGACAGCAGAACTACCCATCGAATAAATTACCAAGGACTTCTCGAAGGAGACAGCTTCAAACACGCTGCGCAAGCTTTCTATAGGAACCCTCTGGGCAGTGTTCCTTGTCTATGACCTCATTGACGAGAGCCAGAAGGCTAGCTAAGTGGAGAAGAATCTCCATTTATTGGATACGCTCCGCGTAAATGCCCAAACAACATTTTCCAACATAAACTAAACCAAACTATTTGTAGAGAAAGATTTGTATTATGTAAACTTCATATTTTAAGTGGATTAAAAGTAATAATAGAGAATGGCATGATCAAAAAGTTAACTTCGCTTTACCCAAAGATAAACCTTCCAGTTTGCTCATTCTAAACTTCACGAATGAGACGGCTTCTGACTAGCCATAAAGATAGACTTCCCAATAGACTATATTCGTTTGTTGTTTAGTTTGAATGTACTTGCTGGGGAAAAACTTGTGCTGATAGCACGATGGACCAATATATGCTTAAAATAGATGAGCACATAGGAATTTCTATCCGCATTAACAGGTCTCACCAAAACCCAGTAAATCTGCACTAAGCCACTGTCACATACGAAATACCACCCTTTTACACTCAACTATTTCAAACTTACTGGAAAATCAGCCAACCAACAAGCCTAATTTATCTGTGAGAACAAAGGATAGTTTTTGCTAAAAAGGTGAATGAAGAGATAAGGAGGCAAAGAATGACGGCCACATTCATATGATAAGTGAAGAAAGATGGTGTAGACTGAGGGATACAATAAAGGAGAGTGCACAGGAAATATCGGTTATGTGAAAAGAGAAGCAAGGAAACCCTGGGTCACTACAGAGATGCTTGACAAAATGGAAGAAAGAAAGAAAATGGAAGAGTATAAATACAGAAGAAGGGAGACAACGATACAGACAGTTGAATAACGAACTGAGAAGAGAAACTGATAAAGCAAGGAGATGTGGGTTGAAGAGTAGTGCAGCGAATTGGAGGAATTAGAAAGGAAAGGAAGAACTGATTTAATGTACCAAAAAGTTAAGGACATAAATAAATGGAAAAAAGTAGCTTGGGAGTGCGAGAAATAGAGGGGAAAATGGAAAAAACTGAAAAGACTAGTAGATATAAGGAAGAGATGGACTGAATATAATGAGAACTGTATGATAAAGAGAACAAACCTAATAACATCGAAATGGAGGAAGCAGATGAGGTGGAAGTAGTTTGTATGGGACCGGACATATTGGAAAGAGAAGTAGAGATGGCTGTAAAAGACCTAAGAAATGGCAAGGCCTCAGGACCAGATGATGTACTAGCAGAACTTCTGAAGAGTCTTGAAGGTGATGCTAGAGAGGAGTGAATGTATTGTGCAGAAAACATGTATGAAAGTGGAAACTGCCCCGCTGACTTTATGAGAGTCCTCTATGATTACTATCCCCATGAAACCGAGAGCCACTAAGTGTTCAGAATTTCGAACCACAAACTTGGTTAGCCATGCATCAAAAATAATGCGAAGGATACTAACCAGAAGATTAACAAACAGAGCTGAGCAGTACATTGGAGAGGATAGTTTGGATTTAGGTCAAAATGCGGAACAAGAGAAGCTATTGGTATTATGAGAATGATGGGAGAGAGAGTGCTGGAACATTATCAGAAATGTTTGTTTTTAATTGACTTTGAAAAAGCTTTTGACAGGTCCAGTGGAGGAAACTAATGAAAATATTGAAGAATATTAATGTTGACTGGAGGGACCGTAGGCTGATAAAAAATCTATATCTTGGGCAGACTGTGAATGTTAAAGTTGCAGGAGGAAATCGGAGCCTGGATTGGTTGGGAGAAGGGTCAGGCAAGGATGTTCCCTGTCCCCCGTGTTATTTAATATCTATGCGGCAGCAATGATAATAGAAGCACTCTCAGATCTGGAAGAGAGAATCAGAGTGGGAGGTAAATTGGTCACATCTGTAAGGTTTGCAGATGACAAGGCATTTGTTTGTAGTACTGAGGAAGGACTGCAAAAAATGGTCAATAGCTTGACAACACGGCGGAAGAATTCAGAATGAGAATTAATGAAACAACACAAATTGCAAGAAGGAAAGCACACAATGATTCCTAACGATAGGAAATCGGATCTTAGAAGAAGCTGAGCAGTTTAAATATCTGGGAAGTTTATTAACCAAACAATGGAGATTGCAATAAGGAAGTAAGATCTAGAATTGGTATGGGTAAGGTAGCTTTGTGAGAGAGAGAAAAAGACTACTTACAGGTAAACTCAACTTGAAGCTGAAAGAAAAGGTTAGTAAAAGCTTGATATGGAGTGTGGTACTGTATGTTGCAGAAACATGGACAATGAAAACAACTGAAAAGAAACTCCCTGGAAAGTTATGAAATGTGGATTTGGAGAAGAATGCTAAAGATAAGCTGGAGGAGACACCAAAGTGATGAGGAAGTACTGCAACAGGTGAGGAAGGAAAGAAGGACTCATTAAGGTGATAAGAAAAAGACAGAAGAAATGATCGGAAATGTGTTGAGGAGGAGAAGGATTGTTGAAGGAGGTGATAGAGGGTAGATATGAAGGTAGAAGGCCGAGGGGAAAGAAAAGAAAAGCAATGCTGGATAATTTGAAGGCAGGCAGGAGCTACCATGATATGAAAAGGATAGCTCAGGATAGAACACTTTGGCGGGACACATGAGTTGGACCTGCCTGATAGGCAGAACACGATGGCTGGATGGAGGCAGTTTCCTCGTTCTTAAATTTAGACAACCACTTTATGTATTGATAAATTTTACGTGTAAATACTGAGTGTACATATTACATCATAAATTTTAATTTCAAATTTTCTTATCTTATTTATCTTAAGTTTCGAACCTTAAGTTTTAATTGTCATCATTTCAACATCTTTTGTGACTGTGACGCTAAATATTTACATAATATTTATGCAATAAGTGCTACGTCATCCAATGACCGAACGTTTTGGCAATATATATATATATATATATATTATATATATATATATCTATATATACTTGTATATATAGGGCCTATCAGAGGGGGGCTAGGAGGGCCATTTGGCCTGTGCCTCAAGCTTAAGGGGCAGGCCTCAAATTTAGAAAATTTCAGGTTTGAATATAATGTTTTGCAGTGAAAGTAATAATTGGGTTTAGCTATGGGCCTCTAAAGCTGAAAGTGGCCGCGGGCCTCTCTGAACCTCTGAGAGGGCCTGTATATATATATATATATATATAGATATTATATGAAAATTATTTCACGAAAGTAACACGTGAAAAATATTTATGATGAATAAAACCACGAAGGAAAGGAAACACAGAATGGTGCTCAAGCGCTTTCGTCTAATGACATCCTCAGGAACACTGAAGTACATAAAGGGTTACAGCCTATATATAGGTTACAGAAAAAACAACACTATTATATATATATATATATATGATATGATGAATAAACCACCAAGGAAAAAAGAAACACAAAGGGGTGCTCAAGCGCTTTCGTCTAATGACATCCTCAGGAACACTGGAGTGAAAGGACAGATCAAGGCAATATATAGGTTACAAAAATAAACATACATACATACATATTCATATATATATATATATATATATATATATATATATATATATATATATATATATATATACATATACATATATATAGTAAGCATAGAAAAAATTGTGGGAGGAGCAAACATTTATGGTTTATGAAACAGGTCACAAAAGAATAAAGAAATAAAAATAAATATAAATATAAATTGAGAAAAAATTAATTACCAAATAGTGCCTTAGTGATATATATGTCACAGCCTAAATAATCATAAAGAAATAAACAGGCAAATAAAAAAACCACAAATATATATACATACATAAGCACACCGGACAAAAAATTAGTCACCCCTAATAGCACCGATAGTAGGAAGTTCAAGGTCACACAGAGGGCGCTGATGTAGCATTGGTAAGTGACAAGTAGCGGTGACGTAGCACACAGGATCAGATCTGTTTCGTGAGGTGGTGAAGAACAAAGTGTGTGTTGGATATAGTCTGCAAAATGGGTCGTGAGGCAGACGTTACTCGGTGGCAAAAGGAGCCATCGTGTTTGGCAGAGCCCACGGACACAAAATGTCTGAAGTAGCCCAATTTGTTGGTGTGTCAACGCGTACTGTCCAGCGAGTTTACAAAGAGTGGTGTAGTTCGCAATCAACTGAAAATCGACGGCGTAACTGTGGCCGGAAAACAATTCTCGACAATAGGGACCGCCGCCATGTTTCTCGTCTAGTAACTGCAAATCGTTTTCAAACCAGAGAACAATTGCTCCAAGAAACCAATGAGGTTTTCAGCGACCAATTTCCGAACGGACATTGCGACGAGAACTGCATGCGATGGACATCTGGAGCAGGGTACCACGGAAGAGGCCGCTGTTAACAGCAAGTCACAAATTGGCACGTTATAAATGGGCTCAGAGCACAAAAACTGGACTGCGGCAGATTGGAAACGTGTAATTTGGTCCGATGAGTTCCGTTTTTGTTTGTTCTCCAATGAGGGAGGCGACGAGTACATCGCAGGTCCAATGAAGCCTTTAATCCTGAATGCATCGAAGGTGTTGTCAGGCTGGAAACAGAAAGTGAAGCGCAGGACTCTGGCGGAACTTCGGGACCGGCTGATGAACGAGTGGCAGCAAATCGATGTTCAGTACATGCACAACCTCGTAGAGTCTCTGCCTCGCCGGATTCGTGCGGTTATCAAGGCCAGAGGCGCCGTCACACGTTATTAGTACATTCTGAGAGGGGTGACTAATTTTTTGTCCGGTGTGCTTATATATATATATATATATATATATATATATATATATATATAAAAAGACACTTTATATATATTTTATTGTTCTTTATATATCATCTAGGCATCATTTTTTTTCCAATTTATATTTACTTGTACTTTTTTATTCGTTTGTGACTATAATATGCATATGTGGTAATTTTTTCCCTTATAAATTGGTGTGCCTCTCTTAAAATTTATCTTTCAATTTATTATTATTATTTTTTATTATTTTTTTTAATAATTAATTAATTTTTTTTTTTTTTTTTTTTTTTTTTGGTTTATTTCTTTATTTCTTGTGACATATATATCAATTTGGCATCATCTATTAAATTGATTGTAAAACTTCCCTTTTGAGCTTGAATTTGTAGACTCCACTTACAATATTTATATTTATTTTTATTTCTTTATTCTTTTGTGACCTGTTCCATAAACAAACCATTTGAATTTATATTGAAGGTCGGCCAAAGTGCTAAAAGTGTCTTTTATATATATATATATATATATATATATATATATATATATAATATATATATATATATATATATATATTTGTGGTTTTTTTATTTGCCTGTTTATTTCTTTATGATTATTTAGGCTGTGACATATATATCACTAAGGCACTATTTGGTAATTAATTTTTTCTCAATTTATATTTATATTTATTTTTATTTCTTTATTCTTTTGTGACCTGTTTCATAAACCATAAATGTTTGCTCCTCCCACAATTTTTTCTATGCTTACTATATATATGTATATATATATATATATATATATATATATATATATATATATATATGTATATATATGAATATGTATGTATGTATGTTTATTTTTGTAACCTATATATTGCCTTGATCTGTCCTTTCACTCCAGTGTTCATGAGGATGTCATTAGACGAAAGCGCTTGAGCACCCCTTTGTGTTTCTTTTTCCTTCGTGGTTTTATTCATCATAAATACTTTTCACGTGTCACTTTCGTGAAATAATTTTTCATATATATATATATATATATATATATATATATATATATATATATATATATATATATACAATAAACGGAGAGATAAAAAAAAAAATTTAAATTATTAAACATTAAAGGATTGTGGGAGGAGCATACAAATTTGTAAGGAAAAACTACCGATTTTAGCACAAGATTAGCACAAGATCAATTTTTTTTTTTTTTTCCTATAATATTGGTTGGAAACAATTAATTTGATCTTATGTTAATCTTGTGCTAAAAATCGGTAGTTTTTCCTTACAAATTTGTATGCTCCTCCCACAATCCTTTAATGTTTAATAATTTTATAATTTTTTTTTATCTCTCCGTTTATTGTATATATATATATATAGTTTTTTTTTTTCTGTAACCTATATATAGGCTGTAACCCTTTATGTACTTCAGTGTTCCTGAGGATGTCATTAGACGAAAGCGCTTGAGCACCATTCTGTGTTTCCTTTCCTTCGTGGTTTTATTCATCATATATATATATATATATATATATATATATATATATATATATATATATATATATATATATGAGAGTTTGTGTGTTAATGTGGCTCCTATTTACCTATTTACGAATGTATAAAAACACTATATGGCATGTGTGTTACAGTAAAAAAATCATGACATACAAGTTACAAAAGATGAAATACCATATCACTTTATAAGTGAATCATAAAATAAACAAAAAAGAATACAAACAATCTGGTGTAAATGGTAAAAAAAAGTTATATATGATATATATGGTAGAGGCGGGGCCACCAGCTTGACCTTCATGTGAAGAGAGACCAACGCACGAAACTGCAACAAGGTTAATGAGGTATATATATATATATATATATATATATATAGAGGCGGGGCCACCAGCTTAGAGGCGGGGCCACCAACTTAGAGGGGGGCCACCAGCTTGACCTCCGTGTGAAGAGAGACCAACGCACGAAACAACATAAGGTTCATAAGGTAAGGTGTATATATATGGGAATGAACTCAGAATGGTTCCCTAAGGTTTTTTATGATACACACAGACCGTGCATGGAACAGGAACTCTTCTAGGAAAATTAGATCCACTATAGTCCGAATAAGTAATGGTAAATGACAAACACTATAGTTTTTTCTTTTTTATGATGTTAGCCCGACGTGGGTAAGGGGTCACTCGCAAAGAGGTCCCAAAAATATAGCTTCCCTCACCAGCTATCTGCAAAGCAGATAGGATCCAGCTACATTCCCAAAGCTGGATCCCATCTGCTTTACAGATAGCTGGTGAGGGAAGCTATATTTTGGACCTCTTTGCGAGTGACCCGTTGCCCACGTCGGGCTAACATCATGAAAAAGAAAAAACTATAGTGTTTGTCATTTACCATTACTTATTCGGACTATAGTGGATCTAATTTTCCTAGAAGAGTTCCTTGTTCCATGCATGGTCTGTGAAAAAGTGACATGATTCTCTTACAGCTGCAATGCATGTCTATGAGAATACATTATTGCGTTCTTTTTTCTTAATTAAAGCATTGAGAACTGTCTACATTCTACAATAATGCATGTTACGAAATAAGAGTCTTTTTTTAAACAAAAACAGGAATTAAACCTTATATTTGACTTCTTTACTGCAGTATTCTGTGAAACAGACGGTGGAAGATAATAGCGCTAGAAGGTTATACAACATGAAGAGATCTGGGTGTATTCCTCATTAAAATTAATTCATTGAGGGAGCAGCGTATTTGTGCTCTTGAATGAATACGATTAGTGGCGATTATTTCACAGTTACAATGGGTTGTTCAAGCCATGCACGAAGTCTGCTTTCGATAAACCTTTAAGGAGTCCTTTAAGTACTGAAGTGAGGCGTAGCACCTCGCAGAAGTGTAGATATGTAACTACACACGTAACTTAAAATATGTAACGGACCTTGTAACGGATCATTTCCTTCATATTTTCATACAAAACAACAACCCACAAGATCTGGTTTTTCTTATGTAGAATTTAAATCTGAATCTATTTTTCTCTATGGTATTTCTTGTGCAAATTGATATTAACGAGATATAAGCAATTTTTGGATCGATTAAAATCGATTGAAATAGTATGGTGGTAATTATTCGTTTTACCCCTGCTGGTCAATTTTGATATGAGAATAGGTTTTTCTGGTGTATTTTGGTGTGTTTTATTCAAATCTGACCTTCATTTCTTGCGCAAATGAATTATTGAATACCTGGTTAGGTTAATTGAATGCCCGGTTAGGTCAACTGTACGCCCTTGATGATTGGTTAGGTTGTCGTGATATTTTCATTAAAACTAACAAAATATCACGACAACCTAACCAATCATCAAGGGCGTACAATTGACCTAACCGGGCATTCAATTAACCAAACGGCATTCAATAATTTATTTGCACAAGAAATGAAGGTCATATTTGAATAAAACATACCAAAATACACCAGAAAAACCTATTCTCATATCAAAATCGACCTGTAGGGTAAAACGAATAATCACCATACTATTTCAATCGATTTTAATCGATCCAAAAATTGCTTATATCCGTTAATATCAATTTGCACAAGAAATACCATAGAAGAAAATAGATTCAGATTTAAATTCTACATAAGAAAAACCAGATCTTGTCGGTTGTTGTATTATATGAAAAAATGAAGTAAATGATGCGTGACCCACAAGTAAATGACCCACAAGATCCTATGTAACTACACTCTTGTGTAGTACAAAGCTATAAGACTACACATAACCTAAGTGAAATATTACAATGTTTAACAAGTATATAATATATATATATATATATATATATATATTATCTGAAATCTATTTCCCCTTTTCCGTCGGGTGGCCTCTACGCTTGAGCTCTGAACAATGAAATTAATCACACACACACACACACACACACACACACACACACCACACACAAAGATACACAGGGATCAAGACCGGAAATAAAGTACCACCCTCAACCTCAGGGAACCAGTGTTACCTTTCAAGATGTGTAGTGCAAGGTAAAAATACTGCTCCCTTATAGATCCATGTACTCGCTCAATGGTATCTTCTAGATTAGAAGGAACAAGCACAATAAAGAATTAGGTCTCTGATAGTCTTTAGTTACTGCATAGTACAAACGCATTATTATACCCTCGTTTTAAGTATTATATATATATATATATATATATATATATATATATATATATATATATATATATATATATTACATATAAGGCTGTAATTATATAGATCAATTACCCACAGAAAGAAGAGAAGAGTTTCTAACGTTTTTACAAAATAATGTTCTTTTCATGTACTTATGTGGGACATGACGAGCTCAGTGCAAGAAATACTACCCAGTTTATTGAAGTTCAGGGCACTAACGGGTTTTCCTTAGGGAATTCATTAGTAATGGAGAACTCTTTTAGTTTCATATCCAAATAAACAGTTTTAATCATTGTCCTTGGAACATCCGTTTCGTAGGTTTGTATTGTAGATACCAAATGTATGATTCATCAGGAGAAGGTTCTTTTCGGGCTTGTGTTTCCTCTTTCCAGTCACGTAAATGCGTTGTTCTGTCTATGTCGGATTACATTTACACGTATAATTCCCAGGTTACTTTACAAAATGCGTGACCTAAAAGTTCAAAGCACCTGTATTTTCTAACCTCCTATCAAAGCTGGGCACTTGCGGTTTTTTTTGCGGTACTGCGGTACTACCGTGTTTGTCGGTACCGCGGAAAGTACCGCGGGAAATTTGAATGCGGTAGCGGTACTGCTGTACTTTCAGCGATCCTTTGCGGTACTGCGTTATGCGGTACCGGTTTGGTAGTGCGGTAGTACCGCAGTACCGCAAAAAAAACCGCAAGTGCCCAGCTTTGCCTCCTATGTGTACAGCTTGCATTTGTACTGTAAATAGGGCTACGTCGTGGCCACGTCGCAACACCGTTTCCCGTTAGATCAGTGAGATAAAGCAACATTGAGTCTGTTTAGTGGTTGGATGGGAGAACGTCCTCTGCATTCAGATGATATAGTGACTCGTGGTTCGGAACTGAGGTACAGTATAGCTGTAGTCCCCTTCCGTCACATGACTTGGTTTGTTATTTTAGCCAATGATGTTTTCCCAAAAAACTCGCTAATATGCTCTAGTACAGAGGTTCCCAAACTACTTTCCTTCTGCACCACGTAAAGCAAAACAGAAAATTTACCGTACTATTACACTTACAAATATTCAGAGCAGACCTATACATTACCATTATTTTATGGGCATGCATAGTTAAACTATCTTATGGATAGTAATTAAAGAAAGCATTTAAAGCAAAGATGTAGATGATCTGTTGCTTACGTACCACGAAGAAGTAGTTCGCATCCACAGTTTGAGAACTGATGCTCTACTAATACAATTGTATATACACGCAAGAACCATCCTTAACGCTATATGTTAATATTACCAAAATATTTAAACATACAGTCAGTTATTGTAACATATACTGGGATCTTTTCGATTTGACGGCCTGCGGACCCCTCCCCCCCAAAAAAAAAACCGACTTTTTTATTTAGTTAAAACTAACGAAAATATCACGACTTAACCTAACCAATCGTCAAGGGCGTACAGTTGACCTAACTAGGCATTCAATTAACTGTGTATTCAATAATTTTCTCGTAGGTTGCCCCTGTTGATTGTACTAACTGATTTGTTAAGTTTCACAAAAATCTGTAGCAGTCCGCCAAACCGAAAAGACCCTCTACTGTGTACGCTCGTTTTTATACACTTAATAATAGATAACCTTTGCGGAATTACACTGGGTTTATTTTCTAAAAGCTAATGAGTTACTTTAACCTAAATTGGTGTTACATACACTGCGATCCATTAACTTGTTAAGATTATTATACTACTTCACTAGTTTCAAAAAAACAAGGAACTATTTTTCACTCCTCTTACTTTTAAGAGTACCCAAATTGTGTATTAAATCTTAAATATTTTATCACCAGGATATTATTTTAAACCAAGCTGGGTTAAAGCAATGGTTCTCAAACTGGGGTACGGCGTACCCCCAAGAGGTACGCGAGGGAATCTTAGGGTCCTGAAAATATAACCCTTTTAATTTTATATACGATTAACAAACGGCGACGAGTCACACGGTCGTAAAGAAAGTAAAAATTCTCTCTCTCTCTCTCTCTCTCTCTCTCTCTCTCTCTCTCTCTCTCTCTCTCTCTCTCTCTCTCCCCGACGCGGACATCGCTAATGTGCTTAATGAGTACTTTGCGGGAGTGTTCACCAGGGAGGATACCCGCGTCATCCCCGAGCCAGGCGTGAGGCACGAAGGTGCTGGCTTGGATAGTGTTAGATGTACCGCGACAGTCGTTGCCGATAGAATAGACAAACTGAGCGTGTTTAAGGCTCCTGGGCCAGACCAGTTTCTCCCCAGAGTGTTGCGAGAAGTGCGCGACCAGGTGGCTCCCCACCTGGCTACAGTCTTCAACAAATCGTTGGAGATGGGCCAGGTGCCTGGTAACTGGAGGGAAGCCAACGTGACCCCTATCTTTAAGAAAGGGGATCACGAAAGTCCAGGGAACTATCGTCCCATTAGTCTCACTTCAGTTGTAGGTAAATTATTAGAAGGGATAATAGCTGATAGGATCGTTGACCATTTGGATTCCTACAAGCTGCTTGGGGACTCCCAACATGGGTTTAGACGGCATAGGTCGTGTCTCACCAACTTGCTCGAGTTTTTCCACGTCATGTTGAGTGAGTACGATAAGAGTAGGGCGATTGATATACTTTATCTCGACTTTCAGAAAGCCTTTGATAAGGTACCTCACCGCCGGCTAATGGCGAAAGTGCGCGCGCTGGGTATCAGTGGGGAAATAGGTAGGTGGATTGAAAATTGGCTGAGGAATAGGTGGCAGAGGGTGGTAATTAAAGGGGCTAGTTCGGGTTGGGCCTCGGTCACTAGTGGGGTTCCTCAGGGTTCCGTTTTGGGGCCACTGTTGTTATCATTTACATAAATGATATCGACGGTGGCATCGTCAGTCGGATCGCCAAATTCGCTGATGACACCAAGCTTGGGGCCAATGTTGGGACGCCCGAAGCGATCGAGGAACTGCGTGCGGACCTAGGTAGGATAGGAGAGTGGTCCGAAAAATGGCAAATGCCGTTTAACTTGGGTAAATGCAAAGTGATGCACATTGGCTACGCCAATCCCAAGTCGGACTACTCGATGTTGGGTAGTAATATCGAGGTGACTGATTTAGAAAAGGACTTGGGTGCTAATTAGCAGCGACCTTAAGTTTACGAAACAGTGTGTAGAGGTGAAAAGAAAGCCAGAAACTATTGGTTATATCAGGAGGCAATTTCAGTTTCGGAACAAGGAGATTGTGCTCTCACTGTACAATTCCCTTGTTCGGCCGCACCTGGAGTATGCTGTGCAGTTCTGGTCGCCCACCCTCAGGAAAGATATTGAGAGGCTGGAGCGAGTGCAGGCGAGGGCCATAAAGTTAATCCCTTCCGTTAGGCATATGGGCTACAATCGACGGTTACGCGCCCTGAACTTGTTTTCGCTTAAAACTCGGAGGCTGCGCGGTCAACTGATCGAGGTTTTCAAGCTCTTACGCGGGTTGAACGATGTCGATTTTAGAAGTATGTTTAGTTTAAATGATAACCCAACTCGCAACAATGGTTGGAAGTTGGATTTGAAACGGTTTAGGACTAGTGTGTGTGGGAATTACTTTACGTATAAGATCTGTAACACATGGAACAGGTTACCTTCGGAAGTTGTGAACAGTTCCTCTGTGGATCAGTTCAAGAAAAGGTTAGACCAAATCTTGCACACTATTTGAGTGTGTACAAAATTTTCCCTGGCACCCGTTGCCATTGGTACCTCCTCGGTATGGGCCGCAAGGCCTTTTGAGGTACTTCTTTTCCTTGTAACTCCTTGTAACTCTCTCTCTCTCTCTCTCGAAAATCCAGAAAATCCCATGAAAGAATTCAAGGGGTACAGAAGAAGAAAAAGTTTGAGTTAAAGTAACTCGTCGTTTTTAGAGTGAAAACCAAAGAAAATTTTTGAAAAGATTGTGTAGTGTGTAAAATGCATGTATGTATAGTGAAGAATAGAGGGAGAAGTATGTGTCTGAAAGCATGCTGAAGGGTAAACGAGACACGGGAGAAGATCAAATGTACTGTCAAATCTTCTTTGTTCACGTACTTACTCTAAATTCCTTTCAGCGTCCGTATCACAGTGAATAACACCGTGTTATTATAAGCGAAGTGAAGACACTGAGATCGGGGGTTCGACTCCGATGGTGCTGATAATAATAATAATAATAATAATAATAATCCAGGAGTAAACTCAACTGGCATCATCTGACCTGAATGCTATACCAGTTTCTGGACCTCCTGACTAATTACTATTACTGTACATTCCTAACTCTTAAACCCACACAAAAAACAGCTTCAGTATCTTAAGTTAATCGTGATTTTTATGTTCTTCTCCACTTAGTAACTCATTCCAATTTTAATATTTTGATTTTAATTAATTTTATTAATTAAAAGAATTCTTTGCGTTCAGAGGTAAAACAATGGAGAGACGTTGATCATATATATATATATATATATATATATAATTATATATGGGAAGAATTTCACAATTAAACACATGAAATGAATGAATGATGCAAACCCACAAGGAATAAGAAAAATTATTCCAAGGACTTTCGTGTATTCAGAAGTACACCTCGTCAGGGAATGACGAGGTGTACTTTTGAATACACGAAAGGCCTTGGAATAATTTTCTTTTTCCTTGTGGGTTTGCATCATTCATTCATTTCATGTCATATATATATATATATATAATATATATATATATATATATATAATATATATATATATATATAATATATATATATATATATATATATATATATTATATATATATATATATTATTTTCGTAGCTGTACAATGCATTATTTACACACAAAACAAAACGCTGTTTGTGACGTCTTTGTTCTCATTTGAAGTTCAAAGTTACCATTTTACATAAATATACAGTATATGGATACAGAGAGAGAGAGAAACTGTCCAAAGAAAGTGTGTTCTGCGACACAGAATTTTTTAAATATGAGTTTTACTTTATATATATATTTTACATATAATATATATTTTACATACGGTACGTATATATTTTATATATATATATATATATATGCAAAGAAATCACAAAGCAACAAGTGATCTTTTTAATAAGCAAAGAACCACAGGCAAAAGGAAAAGGAAACACGAAGTCCGAGCGCTTTCGTGATATATTCACATCTTCAGGGACAAGAAAGAAATATTTCTTTCTTCTCCCTAAAGATGTGAATATATCACTAAAGCGCTCGGACTTCGTGTTTCCTTTTCCTTTTCCCTGTGGTTCTTTGGTTATATATATATATATATATATATATATATAAGGAGGAGATTTAAGACAACAATCGACCAGGGAAGTACTCCAGAGGGGGGAGGGGGGGGGGGCGTTAGGCAGGAGACAGGGAGTGCTGGAACTCCCGTTTTTTCTGTCACTGGCCACTTTAGCCCGATCTTTTTTCGTGTCTCATGTACCCTATAAGCAGTTCAGCATCCTCTGAAAGACACTTTTCCCTCTGTTCTTCACTATTACACACTCTATTCAAAATTAGAAAAAAAAAGTGGCGTCGTGAGCCTCGGAGACCTTGATTTCGGTTCTCCCCTTCTTATCTAGCGGGGGCATATTTTACCGGCGTTCACCCTTGGCCCCTCTTTCCTGCATACAAAAAAATATACATTTAACTCCGTATATTAAAATTTATAATTCAAAACCACTCATTTAATCTACATACTCTAAATACAAAAAAAATTAGAGACCACCTGAAGATCAGGGCCCCCAGCCTTCATTAGTTAGCCTTATAAGGGCTTAAAAGGCTAACTAACGAAAATATCACGACTTAACCTAACCAATCATTAAATCAACTGTACGCCCTTGATGACTGGTTAGGTTAAGTCGTGATATTTTCGTTAGTTAGCCTTATAAGGCTAACTAAAGAAGGCTGGGGGGCCTGATCTTCAGGTAATCCAAAATTAGTATAATGAAAAGGTTAAATTTGCTCCTATTAAATTAATTAAATTTTCCTTTATTAAATAGATTTCACCTACAGAAGTATTTAGAGATGGATACACTGTAGTTTCTTCTTCCTCCTCATTCGTTTTCTCTACATCTGTTCGTACTTTGTCCTGAACTAGATATACGACATACAGGTGTTCAAGGAAAGTCGGTAATAAAATAATACTTCATATATTTACGGAACAACATAAGATTACACCCACCAAATTATTTTTGTCAGCTGGGCAATTATTTCACTCAAACAGAAGTAACGTTTTGTTAGACGTTTCATTGTCTTAATTTTGTAAATTTTGAAATGTCTAATTCGTTAGACATTTCTCATTAGTTAAACATCTGGTTAGACATTTCGGAGCAATCCAAGAATATCAGCACCCAAAGTCCCCAATCCAAGAAAAAGCACCCCAGTTAGATCCCAATCCAAGAAACAGCATCCCAGTTCGATCTCATCCAAATTGAAGGATTTTAACATACGAATTTAAAAAAAATATTTTAATGTTTACGTAGGATATTGCAACAAAAAAATTAGAACATAATTAAAATAAAATATTAAAATAAGGTTAACTGAATGCCAGGTTAGGTCACTGTACGCCCTTGACGATTGGTTAGGTTAAGTCGTAATATTTTCGTTAAAACTAACCTAACCAATCGCAAGGGCGTACAATTAACCTAACCGGGCATTCAATTAACCATTTTAGAGCATTAACTCCGTTTTAAAACTCCGTTTTAGAGCAATCCAAGAATAAGCACCCTCGTTCGACCCCAATCCAAGAAAAAGGACCCTAAATTGATTTGGGGTGCTTATTCTTGGATTGCTCTGACATTTCAGTAAGTCAGTTGAAATGTCTAAATTGTTCCAATTTTTTAAACAGTTGAAAAGACTAATCTGAAATGTCGGATCAAGTGTAGTTTTATGTCCACCTGTGGTGCCTAGTGTAGTTTTGTTCCCCTACATATCCCAGTGTAGTTTGCGTTCCCCACTTTGTACGCGTATACCTAATCAAATAACGTTAAAACTAACGAAAATATTACGACTTAACCTAACCAATCGTCAATTTATATATATATATATATATATATATAATATATATATATATATATATATATATATATATCTATATATATATATATATATATATTTGACGATTGGTTAGGTTAAGTCGTAATATTTTCGTTAGTTTTAACGTTTTATTTGTTGGACTCATTTAAAAAATGTCTCCTAAAGATCCTAGTGTAGTTTACGTTCCCCAACTTTTACCAAGTGTAGTTTTGTGTCTCCTTTTGTGTCAGGGGGAAGTAAACTACACTTGCTCCGAAATGTCTAATGAATCTCTAATGCATGAAAGTTTAACGAGTTTAAAGTTAAAT
Source organism: Bathynomus jamesi (assembly GCA_023014485.1). Classification (NCBI taxonomy): domain Eukaryota; kingdom Metazoa; phylum Arthropoda; class Malacostraca; order Isopoda; family Cirolanidae; genus Bathynomus; species Bathynomus jamesi. The sequence goes on from JAJOZX010010942.1 coordinate 79,109, forward strand.
TATAAATTTAACTTCTTTTGGACCACTGGGTCGAATATGTACCGTGTTTCCAATACACGCACTCATAACTTAATTAACCCTACAAAAACTTCGGTCGTTAAGAAGTTAAATTCATATGGAAAGACTTGCTTCACAGAATTACCCGTAAAACTTGTGACTTTCAATTTATATCCTTTCGGATCACCTGAAGATCAGGGCCCCCAGCCTTCTTTAGGTAGCCTTATAAGGCTAACTAACGAAAATATCACGACCTAACCTAACAGTCGTTAGGTCAACTGTACGCCCTTGACGACTGGTTAGGTTAGTCGTGATATTTTCGTTAGTTAGCCTTATAAAGCTAACTAAAGAAGGCTGGGGGCCCTGATCTTCAGGTGATCCTCCATTTCTTTTTGTAATTGACTTTGTATCCCTATCAAATAACTTCTACATTATCAAAGCTATTTTATCAGTTTTAAATACTCGAATTAGTTTATTCTATAAGTGGACGTTTTTCAAGTGAATACATATCTAGTTCAGCTAAGTTTTCCTCAAATATTTTACTTTTCGGTTTTAAATTCATTTTGGTTGCTGTAGCTCGAATCCTTCCCAACTTATCAGTGTCTTTTCTCAGTCTAGGCTGTCTAACTTAGAGATTGAACCTAGGGTAAGCTTACTGTATATCAAGAAGCCTAGGTGTAAGGCTAAGCTCAGGGTCACAGTTGGTTCTTAATCTTGAACGACTTTACTAGCCAAAGCCTAGCCAAATAAATAAAATTAGGCCTAATAAATACTGAAAGACCCTTAGAAGACCTAAACCTACTGTTTTCCTCCTCTTTTCGAGATAGCCTATAAATACGAACACTAAATAAACTGCGTCACAATTTCAAATATTTTTTACCACAATGCGTATGCGTCTAGGCGTAAAGAATAGAAAACTAGCTTATACAATAAAATTTTTAATTTCTACATCTTTATACAGTATATCTGAAACATATAAACCTGTTTTTCAGATATTTGAAATATCTAGCAAACATTTCATTCAAAATAGCTATTATTCATTTCAGAAAGCTAAGTTCATTATGAAATGTCGAGTAGACGTTTCATATATACAGTATATATATATATATATCTATATATATATATATATATATATATATATGATTAACCAAACGTCTAGTACCGGGTGTCTCAAAATAGATGGAACCCATTGACATGATAATAATTTATTACTCAGAAAATAAACTCCAAAAAAGATTACATTTCCTGGAAGCTGATAAGATAACAATTAAAAACTGAAGATTTGAGGTCTCTAGATCAAAGGATACATTTATTAGAGCACATGTTCCAAATGACCGCTGTTGCGCTGCAGACACACTTGAAGCCGACGAGCGAAGTTGTCAATCACCCTGACACCCTGCACAGAGTGCAAGGGCCTCTGAAGCACCTCGTCTGGGGCTTGTGTGCCCCAGAACACATTGTTCTTGCTATTGACATACCCACTGAGCAAGAAGTGTGCTTCGTCACTGAACCAAACATCATCAAGAAAGTCAGGATCCTCTTCGATCTTGTTCTCGAACCACCGGCACATCACAACACGTTTTGCCATGTCAGCTGGTGTGAGTTTATGCTTGATCTGGATCCTGTATGGGTACAGCTGAAGATCCTTGATCAAGATTCTTTGCACTGACGCACGTGAAAGACCCAGATCTTGGCAACGTCTCGGATTGACTTTTTCGGACTCCTTCCGACAGAATCTCTCACCGCATTCACATTGTCAGGAGATCTTGCAGTCACCTTCCTGCCAGATCTGGGTGTTTCTGCTTTCTTGTTGAGATTGTTTACTGATCCTGTGGCTTGAAATTGTGTGCCCAACGATAAATTTGGCTTTTCTGGGGATAATTGTTGAAGTTGAACTTCCTGCGAAATTTCGCTTGCACAGTTTTGAATGATTTCGTCTCCAAATAAGTAGTGACGCAAAAAAATTTTTCCTCCTTTGTCCAAGGCATTTTGATTGATAATTATTAGTTGTTATCGTCTCCTCTCTTCAAATCTGAAAAAATAGAACGAGAACATTAATATTGGCAAAATTATTAGCAGTGACATGGGTTGCATGTATATTGAGACACCCTGTACAAGGGTTCTCAACCGGTGGGTAATTACCCCTAAAGGGGTAATTTGGGATATCCAGGGGGATAATGGAAGCCCTACATATTTTATTTAAGAGTGATGTTTAAAGACAATTGTGTGATTATAAATTACTTCTTTAACTTTTGGTTAATTTACGCGTCATAAGGGGTAACGGGGGTGAGCGCCAATGCCTCAGGTGGGTAATGGAAGTAAGTGGGTTGAGAACCCCTGGTCTAGTACCATTTAGAGTGTTGTGGCTCAACATATCCAGTCGGTACTCTACCTCTTACTAAGTGTCTATTTGGCTTTGACGATATGTTTTTTATTATAATCAGAATCGAAGATTGTACTGTTGTTGTTGTTTTGACGATCGTGTGAATTGGGCTTCATAAAACTGGTGAGTGTGGCAATACCTTAGCTGCCGCAAAGTGTTTACGCCTACATCATTTTGTTTAAAGATAGGAATTTTTATTTTACTTCAGACCTTTCTCAGACACACGTTATATAGATAACCCTAAACACTGTTTTTGGAGTATCCTAGTAAACCATTTAGAGCCGAATCCCAGCCTTTGGGCTTCGAATAGTATCATCATTCTAATGAATTTTATGGACGATAAACCGATAAGGTATTTGATCAGGAACAGTGTTAATCTTACATATTTAATATATGAAATTCTATTATTGTCTTTGAGGAGTGACTCTCCCAAACTACATAGGCTGTTTTTTTTTTTCCTCTTCTGCATTTCTTCATTTCGACACAAATATGTAAGAAAATAAATTTAAATTTTTTAAATATTTGAAATTAGAAATGATTCATTTAAAAGATACATGACCATACAATAATTGACTATATATATAATAATTGGACGTTTTATAGATTATTTTAAACTTAATTTATAAGTAATTTGTACGGTGTTCAGTGGATTCTGATTAATAATCTGTTGCCGGTAGTATTCTTTGCTGTGGTATGTTCGAGATCTGAGATGTGGTCACATAAAATCCTTCATTACACGAGAGGATCCGAAAGTAGCAAAGGAAGCAAGATCGAGCGGGAACAGGAAGTGTCACTTTATCTCTCCCCCTCCACTATCACTCATCCACCATTACTTTCTTCTTCCGGTTCCAAAAGCATGGCACATGCCTTTACGTCTGCGGTACGCCTCCTTTTTTTCAAGGCATTTCATTTCGATCAACAAGTTCAGAATTGATCTCGATCCGATTACAAAACTCAAATTTTATCACTTGCTGATCTTTCCTCATTCCCAGAGGAGCCAATATGTCACCAATAAATTAATAAATGGTTTATCATCCTCCGCGGTTGGACCTCCAAAATGGCGAGTTCTGATTGGCTGTCCCCTCACTAGAGAAAAGTTTTTATTGGTCGATTCAGTCCGGATCTATCCATTGACGAAAGCCTGTTTAGCCTAGACCCTGCTGGGCTCCCAGTGTGTTGTGGCACATAGAGTGAGCGAGTGCGGTTCCAGACGGTGCCATTGCGATTTCATGACAGAAATCGCTGAAGTATATTACGTACGATAAGAGAGAGAACTTTGTGACTTATATTATTCAGATGTTAATTTGATTTGATTTTCAATAGTGTTCGTTTCGTATACTTTCTGTTGAAAAGAACTCTTTAGTCAAGTAAGTGTTTGAGTTACATTGAATTACGATAAAGAAAATACAATTTTTTTACACAAGAAAGGTAAGGTATAATGAGGAGGTCTAAAGGTGGTTCTTAGTTTACACAGTAAATAGTACTTTTTATCATTGTACTGTTAATGTACTGTTAATCTCTCTCTCTCTCTCTCTCTGACTTCCAAATATAATTCCCCTCTATTTCCCTCTGATTTGTTACAAAATTTAACGTAATCACTATTTGTGAGTAAATTCCCTAAATGTGAGTAAATTTCTTAAATGAGCGTAAATTCCCTAGATTCCCTAAGTTCCCCTTGAGTAAATTTCCTAAATTCCCAGTGAGTAAATTCCCTATTTTAACCTCCACATAACCAGAGATCTATCGGGTTTCATTTCAGTCATGAGGGGAATATCTTTTACAGAGAAAAATCTCTCGTACGTTTTAATTGCTATTTTAATGATTCTATCCTGATAACGGTCTTCAAATTTGCACTTTTGTCAACGAAATAACGTAGAATTGTAACTTTACATAAAATACAAATTAATTAGTTATGACCTGTAGATTTTCTGACCTTTTTCTTTTAAGTACTTTGCAAGTAACGAATGCCATTTTGTTTAATTATTATTAAATTATTATATTATAAATAGTGTTAGAAAGAATGCGCTCACCAAATTGTTAAATATATTAACCGAGTTTTAGCTACGTTAATGTTATAGAATAAATTGGGTCATAAGTTTTGTTATATGGGTCAGATATTTATCCTTTAAAAAAAAATTAATTGAATTACTTTCCATTTCAAATCTGTCGCCAAAAAGTGGCCATAAATATTATGTTAAAATATGGCGTTAACTGTTACTATTGAAATTGTCGACTACGTTCTTAATTTGTTATCAATACTTTTTTTTTTTGTGTGAAAATCGATAGTTCGTTCTTCGTGATCGTTCAAAATTTGTTTCATTTTTTAATTGGGAAAAGCTCTTTGACATTTAGAATTATCGAAATTTTTTGTAGTTAATACATAGACCTACTGTTATTTCCCTTAATTTTCAATTTTCTTTCATGAAAAATGCTTAATTTTGGTTAGTTTAAAGTTCTCCCCCGCAATACAAAATTACTCGCTGTCACCATCTGTAAACATTTGTAGTAATTTGTTTTGCTGTAGAAGATTTTCCCTATTATTGTTATCACATTATACACTCTTTAAGTATCATCTCCTCATTTTTATGCAGATTTAGGTATCGTTCGCACATAAATAAAGGACTTGAACAGTATCTGATATCTTTAACAATATCAAATTTAAATGACACAAAAATTTCAAATTTTTTTCGGTGGGCGTATATATATATATATATATATATATATATATATATATATATATATATATATATATATATATATATACTGACAAAAACATGAGAATATAGTACATTACATCACTCATGTTTGAATTTATACGCGAATATTCCATGGTTACATTTTCTATTAACCCATCAGTGCCGAACATCACTTTACTAATTTTGTTCTGGCGAACGCCAGACGATTTATTCAGTCTGGGGAAAGACCTCTGGCACTGGGTTAAAGTCCTTACAAATTCTGTATAATTTAATCTACATAAAATTTGTCCTTCGAACCACTGCGTTGTACAGATTTACGAAACACCCTGTTTTTAACTGGTTATAACTGTTTATATATATATAAAGATAATAATGAAGGTATATAAGCGTATACATATACATACATACATATACGTATGTATAGTACACATACATACATATATACACATACACACGCACACACACAGAAATCTATGCAGACAGGCACAACTACAGTATATTTTACATTGCTTAATAATGATAATAAAGATTAAAATTTTTATTGCTCGAAACGGGAGCATAAAAAATACATAAGTAAATACAGTCATTACAACATGTATGAAATTTTAAGCCAATAAGAATCGCCCGTCATGGCAAAAATTACGTTCCTTCGTGCGTACTTTGCATAGTAACTCTGATACATTTTTTAACATAATTATTTAATAGTATACCGATAATTATTTATAAATGATATTACTGATATTTTACTGTATTATTTTATCAGTATTACTAATATTTTATATAACTGATATGAACTTAAAGTAAATAAATGTTTTATAACCTAAAGAGACTTGTTTTTAAGGTATTCTTCGGTAATAGAAACTTGCGATTTAGATGTTAATTTGGTTTTCTCTAAAAATGTTGAGAAGTGAGAGAAGCAAAAAATTATTCCTCTAAAATTTACTTTTGACCGAGTACGAAACTTTCTGTAAGAAATATTTGATTTTAAATTTGTTTTTAGATTATTGCAAACGTCCGTTCTTTCGTCTATGAGAAGAATCTTCTTTCGTATACGAGAGGATCTTTTTTTGTGTCCAAGTGTGAAGTTAGGTTTTTTAGAAGTAATAATTATCGTGTTTTGCATAATTGACAAAGAAGGTCCCTTTAAAAATATTTTAATCAAGTTCCCTGTTACTACTACTGTTCTACTACTACTAATAGTCTATTACTACTACTGTTACTGCTAATACTACTACTACTACTACTACTAATAATAATAATAATAATAATTTCTTTGGGCAAGTTAGCTGAATCTTCCATTTTTATCTTCATTGGTTGAAAGACTGAAACAGTTTTACATCGATTAACACAAGTCTTCAGCATATTCTGAGAAATTTATCAATGCACTTATACGAAGTGATTTTATTCAGATAACATTTTAAGTTTTCCTTTATGTTAAATCACTGTGATTTTCAGTTTGAAGTTTATAACGTTTGTTTAACATGAATTATCTCTTCATGATATTTTACTAAAATTAAATAATTCTTAAAAGAAATTCACGCGCGAGTGATTCTGGCTTTCAAATTCTTAGTCTTTCCTAAAAAAAAGGGTACGTCGTGGCCATGTCGTAACGCCACTTCCATTTAGATCAACGAAGTTAAGTGACATTGTGTCTGGGTAGTTGTTGGATGGGTGACCGTCTTCTGCGTCCAGATGATGTAGCTATCCGATGTTCAGATCTCACGTAAAGCTGTAGGTCCTCTCCGTCACATGGTTTTTTTTTGCTGTTAAACAACTTTAAAACATCATCATCATCATCATCATCATCCCAAAAGGAATCACTATACAAGAAATCATCACGCAATAATGGTTCCTTTCACCACAAAATAAAGGATACAACTTATACCCTAAAATACCACCTTTAAGAGAGGATTCACTCGGTGGTGGGATTCGCGATCTGAACAATTATTATATAATAATTGAAGAAAGAGAAGCACGAAACCTGTGGCTGAGCTGAATCATATTCACACGGAAATAAACTTAGCAAATCATCCTCTTATGTTATACGTTCCATTGAACTTAAATGTTAATATTTAATAAGTTAATGATAAACATATTACCAGTGTTCGTGATACATATATTAATACAGTAATTAAGTATTTAATTAATTAAAGTCCTTTGAAATGAATGGGAACATTTTGAGTATTTATGATGTGGTTCCAAAAATAAGGGTATTTCCTATCGGGTAACGAGATTTAATGTATTTTCCAATGGGTAGAAAGACCTTTGGGCATCATTGATAATAAATAAATTTAAGTAGTTTAATAGTATATATATGGTAATAGCGTTTATTCATAATTGATTCGAATTTAGTAGTAATTGTTGAATACCCCCCCCCCCCCCCCCCCCCCCCCTCCCTCTCCTCTCAAAAGAAGCAAATTATTAAATTCCGTTTAATTTCACATTTTTTTTTTATTAACATTAAAGTGATTTTTCCAAAGAAGCATTTTCTTAAGCCCGCCTCCCCCCTCCCTTTTTATGACCGGTCAAGAAGGGTTTACTTTTGTACCAACAAACTTCACCTTTAGACTGCCACCTCGCACCCAGTTTGGGAAAAAAAAATCAGATCGGAATAAAACAAGTTTAGCAAGATTTTAAAGTTTATTCTCGAAGTTTAACGGCGTTTATTAACATAATGGAGAGTTAATGATGATTTGAAACGACTTATAAAGAATTAAATCAATCAAAAAATATTCCCCTTTTTTATTCCTTTTATAAGTTTATCTTATTTAAAGACATCATGAGTATGAAGATCGGTTTAAGTGTACGTCATAGCCAGGTCGTAACACCGCTTCCAGTTAGATCAGCGAGGTTAGTTTGTTTAGTGCGTCCTCTATGTTCAGGTGATTTAGTGACCCGTAGATAGATCGGATACTACGTAAAGCTATAGGTCCCATCCATCCGTAACCTTTGTCGTTATGAAGAAGGTTAAACAACAAACCGATCATTATTATAAGTGTTTGAGTTTTAGTACTTTTAACCTGATTTAACCTCACTTTGACTAACTTGATTTGCAGCATGTAACGGGAATATATATATATATATATATATATATATATATATATATTATATATATATATTGGCTTTAGTTGTATTTGGCTTCATAAAAAACTTATTTTAAACTTAATTTATCCTCATAACAAAATCAGTCTCTCTCTCTCTCTCTCTCTCTCTCTCTCTCTCTCTCTCTCTCTCTATCTCTCTCTCTCTCTCTCTCTCTCTCTCTCTCTCATTATGTTTCATTTCGATATGCTATTTATAAAACAAACTTCGGATCACCTGAAGATCAAGTCCCCCCAGCCTTCTTTAGTTAGCTTTATAAAGCTAACTAACGAAAACATCACGACTTAACCTAACGAATCGTCAAGGGCGTACACCCGTACAGTTGACCTAACGATCGGTTAGATTAAGTCGTGATATTTTCGTTTTCAGGTGATCCCAAACTTCCTCATTCGTTTTCATTCCGAACTTCTAACACGTTTTGGTGATTTTGTACATATGAATGAACTAATAACACTCAAAATTTGGAACGTGAACCATCAAAGCACTTGAATATTGTGAGCAAATTCGAGATCATAAGAAAACGCTTGAATAATGGAGTACAAGTTTAAAATTGGTAATAGTTTCTTACTAACAGAAAAACTATCTTTGTCAAGAAGGTTTTTGAGGGAAGAAAACAGTTTTGCTTTTAAGTTATGGAACAGAACGCTTTATTTTAAATAGTAATCAAGATTTTCGTGCATAAGTGTGAATTAATTGTTTCGTATCGAAAAACCTTCTCTTTCTGCGTTAGGGTGCAAGCTTTGCGTATCTAAAAACAATAAACGAAAATGATGTTCAAATCAGTCTTCGTGCAGGGATGCCGCCAGGCCAACCGTGTGTCGCGAACTAATTGTATATTTTATTGGACTTGCCCCGCTTTTTGGTTCGGACAGATGGGATACTCGATCTCAGATTATAATAAAAAGGAATGCGAGTTTCAATTTCTATCGTTTATATACAAGAGGAAATAGATTAATCGAACCGCAAAGGGGATTTCGTGCAATCAAAACGGGTCTCAGAGAAATCCCACAGTAAGAAAAATGACCTTTCAAATCTGAACTGTTGAGTTTTCGTTCTTATTTTATTAAATGGTTTGTTCGTACTTTAAAAATAAATAAGAAAACTAAAAGTTTAATGCTTTTTTCTAAAGTTTTCCGCAGTTTCGAAAGGAATATCCCCAAAAGTTTCATTCTGATCCACCGTTTATTTATTGAAAAAAAGACATTGAATGAAATTCGGGCTGCCATGCAAATTATACTGATAGCACCTATACCGCAACTCTCAAATAAAAGTGAAAGAGCAACTAGCGACATTTTAAACAGAAGTTCACATATCCGTCCCCGTCAGGTCTCGAGTCAAAGTTTTTTCCCAGCTATTCGCTATAGTACTTCTTTTCTCTTAATCAGATATTGACAACTGCGTTTCATACGAGGTCCAGCGAATAAATTCACGAAATCACTATTAATGTGTTTTTAATGAAACACTTTGGCGAATTTATTGACTAAATATCGTATATTAATCAACTAACTGACTATTGACATCTTAAGATATTTGTACGTTGTTAAAAGTAAACTGTGTCAATCAATGGCTTTAATAAAGTGTTCTCGCACCATAAACTGATCAATCGGCTAAAGTCCAGCGCTGTCCAACTTGCGGCCCGCGGAATGGAACTTTGCCAAATTTCATTTCTGAATTTTCTTCCCTATTTTGTCATTTCTAGTAGGGAGAACAACATTCAGCGGATTCCTAAGTCGTATTAACCAACAGTGTATGATTATAGGCAACATCTTGGCCGCGCTTTATAGAAGTTGGACAGCACTGGGCTAAACCATCCGTCAATGGTCATCAGTCAACTTTGAACTCTGTATCACGTAAAATTACCATCACAAAACCGTATCAGAACATATTTACTTCACAAATTATTGTATAAATTATAAAATTAACCCTCATCATTACTCAATTTAATTTCTTTACTTTCTACTCCTAACCTTTTCCCTAATAGAATTAACCTCTATTTTATACATTTTGAGCTTTTTCATAGTTTAATTATAATATTTATTGTCTCCCTAACGACACTAATCATCATTATCATTATCATCAGTTGTTACTGAAGATTACATTAAAATAATCAACCCACTTTATGTTTCTATTATTCATTTTGGCACTTATTTCTTCCCCCCCCCCACAATTTCTTTTTTCCCGGTTAGGTCAACTGTTCGCCCTTGACAGATGGTTAGGTTAAGTCATGATATTTTCGTTAAAATATTCCACCTATTTTTTGTATTTTAACGAAAATATCATGACTTAACCTAACCAATTGTCAAGGGCCGTACAGTTGACCTGAAAAAAAAATTGCGGCGGGGGGGGGGGGGGGGAGAGAGAAATAAGTGTCATCACTTTTAGCGATTTACTGTACCTCAATTCAGTTAACATCATTTTATTTTAACTTCAACATTCACTGATAACGGTTGTATCTTTTGAAACGTCTCTTTACTACAATCAAGAGGCAGAAGACCTATTCATGGCTCAATCAGTTTATGAACCTAATTCATTTGTAATTATTAATTATAATTATTAATAATTGCATTTTTAACGCCTAATCACGAAAGTTTATCTATAGAAATGACTACAATTTAATTTTGTTTGGTTATTAACAAGGACTACGTCTTGATCACGTTCCAACACCGCTTCCCCTTAGATCAGCAAGATTAATCCACAATGGGTCTGTTCACTACTTGGATGAGTGACCGTCCTTTGCGTTCGGATGATGTAACGACCTTTAGATGGTTCGAATCCCACGTGAAGCTATAGGTTCCCTCCACCACATGGAGATTAAACAACCCTAAATATGATTTCAAATTACGTTGTGGTAACTTTACAATTGACCTCATGAGTAACGTTTAAATTACATTCTATTTCAGAGGGAAAATCGACAAAATCACTTGCATAAAAGCACGTTTACTTAAATCATGAAGGAATATAGTGAAAAGGAATTCCCCTCAAAACTGCTTATTAGTTGCTATTAACAGTAGTATAAAATTGCTTATTTTAACTTTAGAAACAATTTCAGAAGGTTAACTTTTGGCTTACTAAGAAATTTTGATAGAAATATAAGAACAATATCGATGGCCATATTCTAGAACTTGGTAAGCGCCATTTTCCCTAATTAAAAAAAGAAAAAATTCTCATTTGAAAATCATACAAAAAAGTTAGATTCCATTTCCGTTTCTCGGATCACCTGAAGATCAGGGGCCCCATGTATTCTTGTTTTTTGCTTTACAGTACCAAATATAATAATAAATTGAATGCCCGGTTAGGTTAACTGTACGCCCTTGACGATTGGTTAGGTTAAGTCGTGATATTTTCGTTAGTTTTAACGAAGATATCATTTGGTAATTGAGGCTGGGGGCCCTGATCTTCAGGTGATCCCGTTTCTCTTCCATTGTAAAAATTAGGTTTTATAGGTTCATAAATGTTTCAGACATTATATATTACCTAGTTTTCCCTTCTGTAAAGTTGAAAGTTTCGCTACTGTACTTCGGAAGTTTTGGAATATCACCATCGATATGCTATTAAAAGCTTTAAACGCACTGAGTAACACTCGCTATACTGCCTTCTTCGTAAACCTTTTCAGGAGCTGTAGAAATGTGGCCCCACTTACCTTACGGTTGCGGGTATCCCGATTATTGGAACCAGTGGTACGATGGTGTGAATGCGTCACAGCTGAAAATAAAGTTTCAGTTCTAATTTTCACCACTTTTCATTTACACCACTCCTAGTTGTTTAATTTAGTTGTTGCGCGGTTTATTGTTATTATAATAATAATGTTTTGGTTGTTGAACTTCCTTCATAACGGCAAAGATTATGTGACAGAGTGGACCTACACCTTTACGTTGGATCCGATTCATCTACGGGTTACTACATCATCTAAACGTAGAGGAGGATCATCCATCCAACAACTGACAGACCCAGTATCAATTAATCTCGCTCATCTAACGGGAAGCGGTGTTGCAACCTGGTCACAATGTAACCCATACCCTAATAAGATATACGCTCATACCTAGCAATATACTATAGGCTTCTTCATATACGCCGAATCATCTGAACGTTGGTAGCGCGCCTTTGCATAGGTACGATAAAATGATTATGTAACGTTCAGTCACCCCAGTAACATGAAAATGGGGTTCTAATGTCGTTATTTAGTTTTGTCTCCCTACCGTAGAATATCATCATTAAATGCATTTTTAATAATATAAAAATGGCTACAGTATTGCAGCAAAAAAACAAAGATTCAAAAGTAATTGTTTTCAAAAAGAAAATTGTTCGTAAATGATAGAAAAAAGATGACGAAAAGAAAGCGCAAACAAATGAATAAAGATGGAAACAGGGTAGGAGCAAAATCGGAAAACGGAAGTATTTATTTCAGAATTTTGGAAATGACTTTCAAATTGTCCGAACGTAACACATCTATCTCAGTACCAAAATCGATGTTTCTTAACAATTCGTTGCATCATTATTGCTATGTCTATTTCAAGTTTCCAAGTCTGGTCTGACAAAAAAGCATTGGTGCATAAATTATATATTTTTTTCTATAAGAAATTATATACGAAAAAGTATTATGAAATATTATTATAAAATATTTTTAATGAACGTTAAAAGTGGAAACTTTTTCAGTATTTATTTTTTGGTACTTAATCTTCAGTTCTTTTTTTTTTTTCTTCTTTTAATGACGTAACTTTCAATTTTGGAGGTTCTCTTTTACCTTCATTCTATACTCCATTTATGAGTACTCCAAATGAGTACTTATTTTTCATTACTCTTTTTTTTTTTTTTCAGATTACTTTGTGTAGCATTTCGAGGTCATTTCGAAGACTACTTTCCCGAAAATCCCTCGAAAAACGTTTCCTCAAAAATCGATGTTTCTCGAAGAGGAAAAATTCTTGGAGAGGAAGAAGTGAAAAGAATTAGGGAAAGGGTGGCAGAGTGGTTTCTAGTCCTTCCTCAGCATCTTCTTTCGACCTTCGAAACTACAAATTTATAAAAGACAACCTTCATCTCTTTTGTCAGAGTTGTCGTCGTAAACCGTCACCACACTCGTTTTAGGCGTAGTTCTCAGCAGAAAAGATGGAAAAGGAAGAGAAGGGAAAGTGTGGGGCAGGGGGAGGAGGAGGCTCCGGAGATGCTCCGGACTTGGAGATGACACAGTTCGAGATCAGCGGAACGTCGTCGGCAGTCGCTGGCACCGAAAGGGAGAGCCACCACGTGCGCGGAACGTGGACGAACCACCTCGATTTCATCCTCTCCCTCGTCGGAAACTCAATTGGAATCGGGAACGTGTGGCGTTTCCCTTACCTCTGCTACAAGAACGGTGGAGGTGAGTTTCGAGTCTTTAGTTTGTCATATCTCACTGATTTGCAGTCGTCCAGAGACGAAATTTTTAAGCGTTTCATTCTGTTCATTTCATTTCTCAAAAGAGTTAGTTAGTTAGTTAGTTAGTTAGTTACATATGTTGCACGTTAAGTTATATAAGGGAAAGAACGCCAATATGAGGAGTTTGGTAGAACTGATGCGTGTACAGATTCTAAAATGAGAAGTGACTCCTAAATCGTATAGTAAATAGGAAAAGTCACACAAGTATCTCATCTAACAGTAGTTACTCTTAAAAGTAACTCCACCAGATCTGAAACTAATATTTTACCTTGAAAAGTGACGCATTAAATCTGGTAAATTTCTACCAAACTTCATTCATGAGCGGCAAACGATACACTCAAAGGTGAACGGATAAGACCTCTTAAAATAAAAGTACATATATATATATATATATATATATATATATATATATATATATATATATATATATATATATATATATATGCATACAGGGTATATATATATATATATATATATATATGCATACAGGGTATATATATATAATATATATAATATATATATATATATATATATATATATAATATGCATACAGGGTATATATATATATATATATATTATATATTATATATATATATATATATATTATATATATATATGCATACAGGGTGTGTATATATATATATATATATATATACACAGGGTGAACGAAAAGTTCGGCCTTATGTGGAATATTTGTTTTGCAATAAATATTCAACTAGAAGCCGTGAAGCAGTTTCTCGATTTTAAAAAAGGATGTACCTTTCTCTTAAAGTAGTTTGACCACTTACTTTAAGAGTTCCAATCTTATAATACACAAGCTACATCTTTCTTTAATGATTCCAAGGCGAAGTCTGAGTCTGGGCCTGAAATTCCCTCTCAAGAATCTTATAGGTTTGAAACACGTCTCTCCCTTGAATGCTGATTTTAGCTCTAATTGAGTAACTTGAATTCATTGGTAAATTTAAAACTAAACTCTCCGTCTTTCTCCTTCTCGACACATAAAGTATCAATACCAGTTAACATTTGCATTTGATAATTTTAAAAATGACATTTTGTTTTTATTAATAATTATATTTAATTCATTAATAATTGAAGACCTAAAATATGAAACCTTTGAGAAAGATTTTATATTATTTATTTTTTGTTTTGTCGTCAGTGTCGCGAAATCAACATTTTGACGATCTTCAATTACTTATAGAGGCAAATCCTTCCTCCTTCACAGTTTCACACGAAAGCTACACTCAATTACGAATGATCGAATACATTCTAATTTAATATAACATCAACGTTGCCAAATGTAAGACAAATGTTTTCACTGCTTTTCTTCAAAGAAATGTCATTTGCTTCTTCATTTTCCGAATGTCAAATGACTGAAATTGCTTATTCAAAAATAATATGTACTTAATACTATTATATTACTATTATATTACTATCATATTACTATTAGAAACCATGTTAAAATTAGTTCTTTAAAAACTGGGTCATTGGGTTTGGCTGACCATTTGCACATTCTACTCAATAACGGTCCAGTTTTAAGTGAAAATGGAAAACATTGCCGGAATTTATGTCTAGAAAAGAGACACACTTTATGTTTCATACCTTATATGAAATATTGAGAAGAAAAGTCTTCACACTTCACGTTCCAAAAGCTACGCATGGAACATTTTACTGAAATTTCAGTTTGTATAACCTGTCTTCTTAAATACTACTTCATACACAATTCAGTCATCCTCTTATAACTGTTTTTAGTCAAGTTTGAAGTTGGAAGGCTTGACAAGTTGGTGAGAACTTCATATACACAATTTCAGGCCATTTTTAAAAGTTGTCGCATGCTGGTGCTAGTGGCGGCGGCGGCGGCGGCGGGCGGGCGGCCTCGGCCCCGGGCAGAGCTGGGCACTTGCGTTTTTTTTGCCCGTTTTTTTGCGGTACTGCGGTACTGCGGTACTACTACCGCACTACCAAACCGGTACCGCATAACGCAGTACCGCAAAGATCGCTGAAAGTACAGCATTACCGCTACCGCATTCAATTTCCCGCGGTACTTTCCGCGGTACCGACCAACACGGTAGTACCGCAGTACCGAAAAAAAAAACCGCAAGTGCCCAGCTCTGGCCGCCGCCTCACCGTCACCGTCACCGTCACCGTGCTACATTATGGTCACGTCGCATAACCGCTTCCCGTAGATCAGCGAGTTAAACAGCGGTGATTTCAGTAATTGGATGGATAACCGTCCTTTGCGTTCAGATGACACAGAGACGCTTAGATGATTTTGATCCGACGTAAAGCTGTAGATCCCCTCCGTCAACATAACCTTGCTATTACGAAGGAAGTTAAACAACCTAGACATTACGACCATCGCATGCAGTTCAGCATCGACAAAATTGCTCTCCCCCCCCCCCCCCACCTCCCAAAACATCACCCATACAAACTTATATGGTTAGTACAATATAGGGTTGGGTTATTAACAATTTGGTTAGGTTTACAATAGTTAACTCCCTAATTTGATTGTTGTAACAAAGTATTCATATTTTTTTGTAGAGTCCGTAATCTACAGTATTTGATCCTTTATAATAAGCCTAATTTATATATAAGTTATTTTATTTATAAAACGTTCTCTTGGGTTACACCCTGTTTTAAAGAGCATTTTCGGCACTTCCTTCAACTAAAAGCCATAAAATTTGATATATAATATATATAATATATATATATATATATATATATATGAAGTCATATTTGTAATAGAAGTTTCAGAAACAAAAGAAGTAGTAAGAAAACGCTGAACACACACACACACACACACACAGTATATATGATGTACAGATACACGCATATTATTAGATAAACCCAATACTGTATGCTTGATTTGATTTGCATTTTGAGGGTTTTGCTGCTATTTGAATTCCACTCGCTCGCTCGACTTCGGAACATTTTAAATTTGAGATTTTCATTCTATAAATTCAAATTAATTCCTGCTTTTAATTCCTCCATTTTAGACACCCAAAACCATTACTGGAATCTGAAATTAACCTTAAAACGTGGCGCACATTCGTTATGTATATATATATATATATATATATATATATATATATATATATATATATTTATATATATATATATATATATATATATATATATAAAACGAAACGTCTGTCATTTCCTTGTTTTCTTATTTCTCACCAAGTTGAGATTCCCTAAGAACAAATCCCTCAATCAAGTATATATATATATATATATATATATATATATATATATATATCAACAGAGAGGAGGCTTTCACAAGGTACCGTCACCATCCAACTCCTTACTCTCACTCAGCTTATATTTCTGCCTGGAATCGTGCAGAACCTGTTCTACGACTCGCCAAAATTTCCTTCGTCAGACAAAAATGTGAAAAACTATCCAATTCTAATTTTTCTTGCTCTTTCTGGCAGCTAGCCAAGAACCTCTCCAACAACTTTACTTCTTCTTTCCCTCCTTTTCTCCATTCTGACGGCTCAGTTGTCGTCTCTTCTCCTGATAAAGCCTTCGCTCAGCTTTCGCCTCCAACTCAGCCCTGAACAATTCCGGTGCTGTTCCTCCAACTTTCCCTCCCTCTGACTTAATTGTATCTAATAATAAATTAGAAACTCTTCCAAAAATGTTTTTCCTGCCCTATCTGGTATCACCTCAAGGAAGGTGTACCGTCCTGATGGTGTCCCTTCTGTTGTTCTCAAGAACTGTGCTTCTGTGCTGACATCCTGCCTTTCGTCTTTGTCTTTCATCTGGTACTTTTCCTTCTTGCTGGAAGTTCGCTTTCATTCAGCCTGTCCTAAAGAAGGGCGACCACTCTTAACCCTTCAACTATCGTCTACTGTAGTTCAGCGCTGTCCAACTGGCGGCCCGCGGAATGGACTTTTGCCAAATTTCGTTTCTGAATTTTCTTCCCTATTTTGTCATTTCTAGTAGGGAAACAACATTCAGCGGGTTCCTAAGTCGTATTAACCAACAGTGTATGATTATAGGCAACATCTTGGCCGCGCTTTATAGAAGTTGGACAGCACTGGTCTAGTTGCTTTGATTTCCTGCCTTTTTAAAGTTTTTGAATCTATTATTAATAGGAAGGGTCTTAAACACCTCTTTCTCTCACAATTTTCTTTAAGATTATCAGTATGGGTTCCGGAAGGGACGCTCGACTGGGGATCTTCTCGCATATCTCTCTGACTCTTGGTCATCCTTTGTTATTGCGCTATTGCACTAGACATATCAAAAGCTTTTGAGAGAGTCTGGCACAAATCTTTAATTTCCAAGCTGCTCTCTTCAGTTTCTGTCCTATCTGTGCCTTCATCTCTGATTTCCTTTCTAGCCGATCTATAACTGCGGTTGTAGATGGCCACTGTCCTTCTCCAAAAGTTATTAATAGTGGTGTTCCTCGGGGTTCTGTCCTGTCACCCACTCTTTTCCTTTTATTCATTAATGATCTTGTAAGTCGCACTACCTGCCCTATCCATTCCGATGATAATGATTCCACTCTTCACTTCTCCACCTACTTCACAAACCGTCCCCTCAACAGTCATTCAATGCTTCGCGTGGGACGCCTATGATGAACCTGACCTTTCATTCTTCTACTATCTCTGATTGGGCTAGAAAAACCTTCCGTCTTTCAATACCTCAAAAAAACCAGTTTCTTCATCTGTCTACTCGTGACAATCTTCCACACGACTGTCTCCTTAACTTCAACATTACACGATTCAATCCTTCCTCTTCTCTTAACATTCTTGGTGTTTCCTTTCCTCGTGATCTTTCTTCGGAAGATCACCTATACTTTCTCTCTAATTCAGCTACTAAGAGGTTATGTGTGCTATACTGGCTCCGCAGTTTCTTCACCTCCACTCAGTTGCTGTCTCTGTACAAGAATCTTGTCCGCCCCTGCATGAAGAACGCTTCTCGTGTGTAGGGATGCTCAACCCACACAGCTCTACTTCACGGGTAGAATCAAAGGCTTTTCGTATCATCAATTCCTCGGCTCTTACTGACTGTCTTCAATTCCTTTCTCCGCCGCAATGTTGCCTCACTCTCTCTTTACTATCCCTATTATAACGGACACTGCTCTTCTGAACTTTCTAACTGCATGCCTTCTCCTTTAAGGAGAGCACGCAGTACCCGACTTTCGACACATTCTCATCCCTTTTCTGTCCAACTCTCTAATGCAAGGGTTAATCGGTATTCTCAATTTTTCATATACTTAGCCGGTCAACTCTGGAACAATCTTCGTCAATTCATCTTTCTCCCCTGTCTATGACCTCCAATCTTTCAAACGCAGTGTGTCCAGGCATCTCCAAAACCTTAGATTTTGATTTTAGCTCTCTTCTTCTTCTAAGGGGGCATTTTGTGGACATTTACCATTGGTCCCTCCTTCCTGCCTATATATAAAATTGATACTAATTCACGTAAATGTTTTAAAGATAAATTTACTCAATCTGCCAGATGTACGGGATAGCCATTATTTTTTAATGAAGCTATATTAGACTTAATCTTTTCAAGTTCAGGATTAATCAGTGACCTTCACGACTTAAAAATAAGACTTTTTATTATATTTTTTACGTTGCTGTTCGTCTCTGTGTTACAGTCGATTTATAGCGTACGTAAAACTCTGCTTGTCTGTTATAACTACATAAGCTCTGACACCATTCTCGTAGATCGCATAAAACAAGAATAAAAACAAGAATTAAGTTTAACTGATAAGAAATTGCAAGCCAGAAATATATATATATATATTACCATGGTTTTCTGCGTAATGTTTACGAGTGTCTGAGCAGTCTCTCTGCTCTTTAAATGATAAACAAACAAATTAGCACTATAATATCGTTAGATGCATATTATGTAACCTGTTTGTTCCTTTAACTAAGCAGCTTTCTTGTAAAGCAGTGGACGAATCCTGTCACCTGACATTCGAGATGTGGTGTTTCCTTGAACAATTCAGAGAAATCATTCTCCCAGTAGATTATCAATGCAGTTATTTGGTGACAGTTTAATGACTTACGAATATTTAGGGAGTAATCAGAGATGAGTTTAGTATACTATTGAACCGCGATTAAATAGTTTAAGCAACATTTGGTCATTGAGATGTTAAATGCAAATAAAAATAAGTTGTGTTGATGTTCTTATAAAAGACATTCAGTTAAGATATACGAATAAATAGGAACATATATATATATATATATATATATATATATATATATATATATATATATATATATATATATATATATACAGGGTAGCGCAAAAGTCGCGCATCACAGGAATTTTCAGTGTTGACTATATTATTTTTTTTCTTTTAGGTAGAGGATGACTACGAAATTAGCAATAGACGAGAGAGTGAGATTGGCTTTAATGTATGGAATACCAGGTACAACAAATCGATGAATCGGTACAGAATTTAAATTCTGTACCGATTCATCGATTTGTAGTACCTGGTATCCATGCATTAAAACCAAGCTCACCCTCTTGTCTATCGTTAATTTCGTAGTCATCCCCTACCTAAAAGAAAAAAAAATAGTATAGTCAACACTGAAAATTCCTATGATGCGCGACTTTTGAGCCACCCGTATATATATATATATATATATATATATATATATATATATATATATATATATATATATTATATATATTTATTTATTTATTTATTAGAATGCCAGCTACGCCTTTGAGCAGCAAAAGACCCCGGAATACAACCTAGGTGGGGCCTGGGAGAAGCGAGTGTGTTACTAAAACCTTCCATGATTTTATCATAATGTGTCCACTTGAATCTGGTACAGATTACCCTAACTTTGGTGCAGATTACTCTCGCTGTTTAGGTGCCCCCCCCCCCCGTCCCAGTTTCCCCTTCAGGGGGGAGACTGGGAGGGGCGAGTGTATTACTGGAATCTTTCCTGGTTCTACTTTAATGTGTGTACTAAATTTGGTGCAGATTACCTTTGCCGTTTAGGCATGTATAAACAAACATAGAACAGACATCATCCTCTGTGTATATATACTCGTACATAGCACACTGACGTTAATAAATATAAAACTAGATATTTTTTACAATTTCAACTTATAGTTTACATCCATATCGCAATATAATAGATGAACAACCTTGTTTACATCATCTATACATGGAACATAGTCCTTCCCTTTTATAGCCTCTGGACTCTCTTTTTTTAACTATTTTTCAAAGGCGTCCAGTGCCACTGTAAACTTTCCGTTTCCCCCTTTGTTCCCCTTGTTTTGTGTGAACAAAACAAAACCCTCGTCTCGTCACCTCTTGAAATATCTCTCTCTCTCTCTCTCGGTTTTGAGGTTGATGATATGAGAGAAATTTGGCATGGCAAAAGAGAAGATCAGGAAGCGTCTCGTTGGCATATCCTCCGTCCCACAATTTAAACAATTTGAATCTCCGCTCGATCCTATTCGGGGGTGGAAGTTGTTTCTTTCGGATATCGCTTCACTCCTGCATGCATGCGTTCATAGGAAGGGAAGGAGTGGCACTGTGGATATACACGTATATAAAGTGCCACAAGTCAGTTACACTCTTATACGTAATTCATGCTATTTGTATACCCTCATTATTGATACGGTATTCATGGCCAGGGATGACGTCATAAAGGTTATTGTCATTCACATGATTTTTAACCTTACTGAAGTGGATGAGAGAGAGAGAGAGAGAGAGAGAGAGAGAGAGAGAGAGAGAGAGAGAGAGAGAGAGAGAATGTATCGTATATGAAATAAGAAATAACACCAAATGTCGTTAGTCAAGCTCAAGGGGAAACAGGTTTAAAGATTTTCTTTAATTTTGAACTTTGCAGTTACTTATTCGATCTCAGGAAAGTAAATAAGACAAATGAAATAATGTCCTTAAGTAAGAAATTCATTATGCAGAGATGCTCTCGTTCCTAAACTACTGTAGCTTAAAGCATATTACATGTAAACTTCTAAATTACTGTATTCAACCAGTGTAAAAATAACAGAAGTTTTTCTAATATGATAAAAGCTTGCACATATTTAAAAAATGACCAAATTAAAAAAAATATATATATATAAGAATTGCTACATTACATCAAAAGTTACATAAAAAAAATTAACAAAAAAAAAATGTATTCCAAAGTTCATTTTAGTATTTTCTCGACTACAAAAAAAGTTACATAAAAAAATTAATAAAAAAAATGTATTCCGGAGTTCATTTTAGTTTTCTTCGGTCACAAAGTCCCTTTGCATAAAAAACAAGGGCAACATACAGGTACTGTATGCTGTAATTTCACTGCAAAGGGACTTTGTGGGCCCTCTGTAGACAAAAAAAAATTAAATTTAGTTTAAAAGTTTGTAGATTTACGGTTTGTTAAATGAAACTAAATTTAAGAAAAAGTAACTTGTACTTTCGTGCCATTACGAAATTTTTAGGTGTAATCCTTCCTTCTGTCATAGAAAACAGACCATGAGGTGTAGAATGTTATCCTGGTCTTTCCAGCCGATGTCCGTTATATAAAGTAAGGGGTGAACGTACTTCTTTAACCTCATTGCGTACCTTTAAAGACAATCCTTCAAGAATCAAACATTTTTTCTTTTTACAGAAAATGGCTTTCAAAAACCATTTTATTGAGGAATTTAAAATATCATTTTTTTTTTGCAGAAAATGGCTTTCGAAAACCATTTTATTGAGGATTTTAAAATATCATTAACTTATTAATAAAATAAGGGATCACCCGAAGATCAGGGCCCCCATCCTTCTTTAGTTAGCTTTATAAGGCTAACTAATGAAAATATCACGACCTAACCTAACCACTCGTCAAGGGCGTACAGTTGACCTAACGATTGGTTAGGTTAGGTCGTGATATTTTCCTTAGTTAGCCTTATAAGGCTAACTAAAGAAGGCTAGGGGCCCTGATCATCAGGTGATCCAAAATAAGTTTTTTTTATAAATTATGTTTGAGATTTGTAATTTAAAAAAAAATCCGTTTTAACTTATAATTTTAAGCATTGTCTCAGTTTCAAGTAATGCATAACAGGGTAAACCAAAAAAATACCATAAGTCGGCTTACACTTTCGATAAAACTAAATCAGTAATGGATTAAGAAAGCAAATATCTAAGTTTGTAAATAAGACATTAGTATAATTTTTTGCAAAGTTTTAAATGACAGATATAGATTACTGAACTCTAAGTAAACATATCCTTCGAGTTAAGTTGAAATACATAGGACATTTTCGACATGTAGCGAACACTCTTTTTTTTTATTTGTATAACAATCTTTTAAACGAATTCGACCCTGTAAGAGCTCGCAAGGAATGTAAATTTTACCCACTGGGTTTGACATCAATACGAGCCGACTGTCCGTACTTTCTCACATTCAATTCAAACGACCTGTTGATGTAATTTTGAGAAGTGTATTTTATTCGAATTGTTGATCCGATTATCTTTATCCTCTCTTCAATTAATGTTATTGCTAAATTAGGTCAAATGCTGACTACGAAAAGTACTCCACAGAATATCAGTTGACCAATAAAGTAGACAACTGGGAACGAAAATTGTACGCCAACGATGAACATTACGGGCACCGTATCTTAAGTGTCACTAAATTTAACATTACACTATCTTCTCTACTTTAAACTTAACTTGTTACATTTTACTAGTTTATATATAGTTCGAGGTCATATGATCGTTGGTGCCATGCACCAGAAAAAGGAAAAGTAAAATTTAGTCTCATTCAGGGAACGTCAAGCTAAAATGAACCCTTTAAACAATTAATCTATAATTCTTATGTAATTAAAAATTTATCAACCAAAGTGACATTTTTCTACAGGGTGGCCACAATGTCCCTTTGCATGAAAAACAAGGGCAACATACATATATGCTGTAATTATAGGGACTTTGTGGCCACTCTGTATGTATCGTGCATGATCGACAGTGAGGTTTAGTCTTCCTGTTCTGTTTTCCATCACGTGAAGAATAGTGGTTTAAGATAACATCGAATTAAGTTAACTAAACCATTATTAAGTCAAACACAGTGCATATCTTGGCTAATATTAAGTTTCGGAGACCTCGATTTCAGTCATCCGCCCTTTTCAAACGTCAGGCCAATCAGGATGACTCTTACATCCGGGTTAGGTTACACTAAGTTAAGTGGTCGTTCTATCGTTCTAGGTTGGTTAGTTATTTTCTACATCCCCAACTTTCGGCCAATGAGGGATCCAAAAACCTGGTGTCTCCGAAATTTAATATTTACGCATATCTCGTATGTAGCTCGTACATAAACACACACAAATATATATATATATATATATATACCCGTTCCAGTTTTCCTTACGCACCCTTCAAATATTTAAACTGAGAAGAACAACTTCTTTTAGCAAACCAGGATGACAAACCAGCCACATTCGAAAGAAACTGCCATGCTGTGTACTTACAGTCTTCGCTAATGATGATACTGTGTATATTTATTTTGATTTCTTATTTCTTCGTACAGGTGCTTTCTTGATTCCGTATCTTCTGACGGTGATATGCTGCGGGATTCCGATGTTTTTCTTGGAGGTGGCACTAGGACAGTACTTTGGCACTGGAGTACTCAGCTTGTGGAAAATATCCCCCATTTTCAAAGGTAAAAGTGAATCTCTCTCTCTCTCTCTCTCTCTCTCTCTCTCTCTCTCTTGTGTGTGTGTATAGGGTGTTCCATAAGTCCGGTCTCATAGAGAAATTTATTTTAAATTAAATTTACAAACGTAATACATTAGAACAAACAAATGTTCAAAGTGGTCTTGTTTTGGGACCTTTTTTTGTTGCAGGTAGAATAAAACGCATTGGCTAATATGGAAATGAGTTACACTCCTGAGGAAAAGGCGAAAAGGACTTTTCCTCAGGTTGAACAAAACAACGTCACGTGTTCCAGGAAGAACACGTTGAAACATGTCTGAATGTTTTTTGTTAGGAAGTCACATATTTTGTCTCAAGTTACTCGAGCCCTAACTAACTATAACTTATGTTTATCATTTATGTACAAATTTTACTATATTTTATATTGTTAATAAATCCCCAATTTTGCAAACCCAACAGATGTTAACCACAGTTTAGGACATAAATTTTAAATGCATAAAAGAAAATATTAACATTGAATTTTGGAGAGGTTAGAAAACCTTAACATGCTAACTTCGTATTGATTTTTAGCTTACTTTTGAGGTTTCCTATAAATCCAAAACAATTCTATATGCATAATCCTTGTACGCATCTTTTACAAATTTGAATGACCTCTTAGCATTAAGTTTGAATATTTCTTGCGCGTGTGTATTACTTTCCTATAACTATTCCTTTAAATAATGGCTTTCTGCGTTATTCAATGAATTTCTTTTTCAGAATTGATAGAAATATTTGAAGCAAACGTTCAAATATTGTAATATATGTAGACGAGATACTCGATCATTATTCCATTCTTTTCTCAACTGTTTCTTTGTTCCAATATTGTTTTGAAGTAGTTTTTAATGGCTTTCTTTTTTAAAAGCTGTATTTGGCTCCTCTGAACCGGAATATCGGAAATTTAAATTAGAAATTATGGAAAGAATCTAGGCTGAAAATTGTCAGTGAAAGAACAAAAGTACAAAAGAAAACCAATAACGAAAAGGGGATACTTAAGAAAAAAAAATTAAAAAGCCTCTAAAGAGGGGAAAAAAATATATAAACATTCTTTCAGGTTCCATTTGGAATGTTTAGCTGTATCGAGGGATATTTTTAATATTCAGTAGTTTACTTTAGTTATTAACTTAATCGCTTTTTATTTATAATGAAAATATTGGTTTATTTTATTACTTTTATAAAATTAATAAATTGTATCATCGCGTATCAGGTTACAAAAGTCGGGGACTCAGGGTCCATTGCACCAACTACATCTACCTTGTATCTCAGTGTATCCCGACTTTGGGTAACAGATAGTAATAATTGTCCATCAAACATTCACCACTCTCATTAATGTTTACAGGTGTGGGCTATGGATCAGTTGTAATGGCTGCCTGGTTGAATATCTATTACATCATTGTTTTGTGTTGGGCGTTGTTCTATTTCTTCATGTCCCTCAGCGCAGGTAAGTAATTTGACGGATGAACATCTCTACTTTAGGGTTCTTCAAATCTCTTTTAGCTTTCAAGAGAACTCAACCAGCTCGTAAATTCGAGTTATGCTTAGTTTTTTTTTTTATATAAACATAGACCATATTCTGTTCTACGGTAGTAAAATAGTTTTATATTCGTATGAACTATCCACTCGGGTAACATAATAGGATTCAATTTTTCATTTTAATGAAAGTGTGGCCATAAATGTGCTACTATTTGGAACATTTGAATGCGAAAGGATATACAGTATAAACACACACACACACACACCCACACACACATCGTATAATATACCAGACGCATTATATCGTATTGTATGAAAATGTGTTGCAGATAGAGCAAAGTTTTTTTTTTTAATTTAAAGTGAAACGAAAAAGGTCAGAAGATAAAAGGTGAATTTTTTTAATCGCTCAACTCACAAAATGAAGATGGAAATGTATAAACGAAAGTCCAGATGTGAAAATAACGTATTTTGTGCAGAATAAGATTGGCGACGTTGTTACGAATATTATATCTTTCTTCAAATGAAAATCTTCTAGAATAAAATTGTAACTTTTGTTTCCGCCTTTTGTGAGTTCACTGATTATAAATTTTCCTTTTCGCGTAAATGTATTATGTTAAACATGCACGGTCGGAGGTTGCAAAAATTCAATGCCTAAGAGTCTAAGAGGAGTCTAGGCGGGCAAGTGTCAAATGAACTTTACTCGAGAAACCTAAAATCTGTGGTAGATGCACATCCTGTATGCTTTAGTCTTAATCCATTCGCATGAAGAGAAAATTTCAAAGTTGATAAACTTGACGAACAAAGCTGCAAAAACACTCGCACGTCGATGAATATCTGGACAAAGATTATTTATTGTACAATCCTTCATTCAATCAAAAAGCAAAATGGTGCAGGAATATATCACTGTAATTTCTTCATATGGTCACGGATGCTCTTTCTGAAAACTTTCGAGGTTCATAAACCTAAAAATGTTTATTTTAAGAAAAACGCATAATTTTCTCTTCGTAAAAACGTATAAGTGAGAAAAAACATTTCTTGTGCGAAACTAAAACATTACATTAATAATGTGATCACCAATACTGATATTAAAAAAGTCCTAAAATCCGAGACAAAATAAAGCTTAAATCAGGAAAAAATGCATTTGTACTTCAATTTACGAAAAAGTATTCGCAACAAATTTTTCAGAAACTGCAAATATTAGAATGATACTTTAATAACTAAATACTTTTGTGAAATATTTACGATCACGACACCATTAAACTTTTACAGACTTCGCCTCACCCTTCTTTTGATCGATTCGCGCAAACGCTAGAACATAAACATGAAATTAAAATTTAGATTTTGATTTCTAATCTTTCAAGACGCAGAATTATATCTTTCTTATATGTTCTTCCATTTCTGCAATCGTTAAGTCAAATGTACGCCCTTGACGATTGGTTAGGTTAGGTCGTGATATTTTCGTTAGTTAGCCTTATAAGGCTAATTAAAGAAGGCTGGGGGTGCTTATCTTTACTTGATCCAATTCAGTTCATGCACTAACCATTTTATATATAATAATAATAATAATAATAATAATTCCAAACACAGTTGCAATGACATATTTATAGATACTGTAAATGAATTAGTCATATTTTGTTTAGAATAATTTCCATTTTTAAAGTATTCGTCGTCATTCAATCAAATGCAGTTTAAAATGGCCTACATTAGAAATGATGTTTAGACTTTAGATGACGAGAATTTTTAAGCTCATTTCATGGTTCACTTCGCAGGATTTGTTTGCTGTTTTATGTTAATTTAATCCTCAGTTCGAGGAATCAGAGAAAACCAGAATCATAAATGAGGGACAATTACAATTCTCATTCTCAAACAAATGTAATTGAGGAATGAGTAATTCGAATGCTGAAAAAGGAGATAAAATCGATTATAATATATATATATATAATCGATTTTATCTCCTTTTTCAGCATATATATATATATATATATATATATATATATATATATATATATATATATATATATAATATATATATATATATATATTATATATATATATATATACTGGGTGTCCGAGAATTATCTGTACAATTTTTGGCTGTTATTAAAAGTCAACCATGAAGTGTAGAAATTCCATTGTTGTCCCATTTTACAGAGAAACTCATTAAGTTTTTTCTGATAACAAGTTTTGACAAGTTTTTTCTTGTTTGTACGCGGGTGACAGACATTGATGATTTAAAAGCAAGAATCACAGCTGCTCTTGAGCGAATTGATGTGGATATGCTGCAGCGTACATGGCAACATTTGGATTATCGATTGGATGTTTTGCGAATCACTGATGGTGCACATATCGAATGTTTGTAAAACGTTACTTTAATAAAAGAAACTTTTGAAAATACAGATTCTAAATAATCTTGTTTAAGAATTTTACGTGTGTTATCAAGAATTTTATTAAAAGATGAAATTGTACAGATAATGTTCGGACACACTGGAATTTCTAAAAAACTTGTCAAAACTTGGTATCAGAAAAAACTTAATGAGATTCTCTGTAAAATGGGACAACACTGGAATTTCTACACTTCATGGTTGACTTTTAATAACAGCCAAAAATTGTACACATAATTCTCGGACACCCTGTATATAACACTACATTTACTAACAGTTCGTTGTAGTGTGTTCCAACATTTGAGCTTGAAATGAGACTTAATACAATCCAATGAAACTACGCAGTAACAAATGAGATGGAAATCTTAAAGACTTCTTTTAAACTAGTTACTTGGGACTGTAAATAAGTGTTGCTGTGTTACAGGTTAGAAACAGCGAAATAGCAGAAAGTCTGCAAATAAGGGAGGTAAAACCTCTATTTGATTAGCTTCATTGGCTTCAGAAACTCTCTTTGATACACACACACACACATTTTATATATATATATATATATATATATATATATATATATATATATATATATATATATATATATATATATATATACACACACACACACACACACAGTATATCCCTTGCATTTTGAGCAGGGGGTTTACAGCATTAGAATTTCTGAACGAGTATATGTGCTACAATTTTCTTTATACATTATTCAAAAGGTTCAAAGTAACCGTCGTTTGCGGCACAAGAGCTAAAAAGATCCTCCAAAACTGTATGCATCGTGAATACGAGTTTATATGCAGCGCTCCATTCGGTTTTATATACAAAATATTCAATATCGCGCATTATTGTCATAAAAGATTTGAATATGTGGATCCCTATGAGATAACTTACTTCTGTTCTTACAATTCTGTATTATGTTTTTGCATTACTCTTTTTATTGTACTTTTTATTTTTTATTTTAATTGTACACAGTGAAGCGTCGATTATCCGGACGTCAAATATCCGGAACAGCAATAAGCCAAAACTACTGTACTCCTGCTGAGAAACCTTCGTTTATATAATGTATCTTAAAGTACTCCTTCTTAGTTACTGTATTCCTTTATAGTTATTATTAAATATACGGCAACTATACTCGTACATTGTATATAGTTATTTTTCAGTCTTTTTCCAACATGTAGCCCATCAATGTTCATTTATCCGGAAAATTGATTATCCGGAAAATTGATTATCCGGAAAAAGGGTGGCATTCATTATTCCGGATAATCGACGCTCTACTGTACTTATTTTTTCATTCAGTGTTCCTTTTATCCAAATGCATTTAATACCTACTTCCTCTTTCCTCTTTCCTCCGTCTCCTATCCTTCAGAGCTTCCCTGGGGTACCTGTGGAAACTGGTGGAACAAGGAAACTTGCGTGTCACCCTATGAAAGGCTGAATCTCACCTGCTGGAACGAAGGTTACGACGCGGCCTCAAATCAAACGTTTTGCGACGTTCACAATCTGTCCCGAGTGGCCATAAACGATCTCACGGATCCCATCAAGGAGTTCTGGGAGTAAGATTGTCATTAATTGATTATTTCGAATGAAAACTAATTTTTTAACTGAATACTAAAATAGTTTCGCAGAACTTGTAAAGTAAAAAAAATGAGCTTTGACTGAAAAACTAAAGTAGTTTAAAGTAGTTTCATGGGTTTTAATTCAGTAGGATGATTCCCCTATTTTTATTTCTTTGTTTCCTATTTTATCGTAATAGATTATGACTCGTCTCAGTAAGAATTGCTCTCCAGTGCAAATTACTTTGTGGACAATGTGTATATACTTAAATAAACGGTAATAGTCACTCAAACTCAGTGTGAACTATTCTTTCGTTTCCAGAAACCGAGCACTCCAGATTTCTGATGGTATCGATCAGCCAGGTTCAATCCGTTGGGAACTCGCTGTTACACTTCTCATTGCGTGGATCATGTGTTACTTTTGCATCTGGAAAGGCGTCAAATGGACTGGAAAAGTAAGAACACAGAATGTTGTACAATTTGCATTCTTGATTTCTTTATAACCTTCAACATAATTTGATAAGTTCCTACCACAGTCGTAATTGTAATATATACAGTATATCATGAACTTAATATCAGATTGTGAGAGCTTTGATAGTCTTCAGTGTCTCCTCTTACAGTATCATCAATGGTCCCAGTTTTTTCATATTTCTTGATAGGCTCTGAACACCTCACAATACAGTACATACTTGCTTGTGAAGCCTTATTTTTCTGCTTGTCAAAGGCAGTTTACATGTATATTTTGTTAAATTTTAGGTAAGGAACTGTAGTGACGTGAAATTTCTTCCGTAAGTGTTTACAGTTCATGGGACTGCGATTCTGAAAACTAAATGGCCCTAACTTACCTCTCTTGTGTGTGTGTGTGTGTGTGTGTGTGTGATTTAAAATCTACCAAGAGCCTGTCTACACTTATTATAAATAAAACTTCGCATTAAATATAAAGTAAATATTTTTTGCAGGTCGTGTATTTCACCGCTCTGTTCCCTTATCTGCTCATGGTCATCTTGTTCTTCCGCGGAATAACTCTTCCAGGGGCTAGCACTGGAATTAAATATTACCTCATTCCAGATATGGAAAAACTGAAGGATATGACTGTAAGACTTTATTAAAAACAAACAATGCATGCAATCTCCGTCTTTTTAAGCTAACCACGGTTTTTTTTATTTATTAAAAATATGGTTTTAATCTCTACAAATGGAAACATTGCACTGTCTCTCTTCTTTTGTAGATTTGTGGGTTTTATTCTCTAAATAAACGAAGAAAATGTTGTTTGTGTATCTGTAAAAGCTGTAGGTAAAAGAGGAGGATAAAATAGAATTTTAAAGAGGCTATAAATATTATAGTTTATTTTCTTAGCTAATTTTAATACTCTGTTTTATCTTGTACTTATCGCCGCTTTTCCAAATGCTCACACATCATTTTTCTTAATTTTGGTATGTGGAATTATATTCTAATTTGCTGCATTCGCCTGCTACGGTAGCTTAGTGGTAGAACATCGGGTTATTAATCTGAAGGTCCTAGGTCCTCTCTGTCCTTTGTAGTATCCTCGTTTCTCAGTCCGTGTGTCCATTGGGATGTAGAGGAATGAGTTTTTGGGGTAAGGAATGGGTAATGCATGAATTTTTATTTCTTTCACAATACAAATTTTTCACAAAAATGCTTGGAGTTCCAACTAAAAATTTATAGGCGTTATGTTTCCTTATATTCAGGTATGGATGGAGGCTGTCTCTCAGGTCTTTTGGTCATACGCTTTGGTGTTAGGATCTCTTATTGCTCTTGGATCTTACAATAAATTTGATAATAACTGCTACAGGTTGGATTATTCATTATTTTTCTTAGAAATATAGGCTGTGAAAACATTTTTGATTTTTCCTGTATGTGCGCAAGGACTGTTCTCTTGTCATATATATCATATATGTATATATACTAACAGTAAATTAATAAATACCGGGTGAGCCATTTAAAACCGTACTACTGAACCGTACTACTTTTAATATTGGTATGGTTTTAAATGGATCACCCGGTAAAACGTTTTGAGACATCTAATTTTT
Organism: Bathynomus jamesi; assembly: GCA_023014485.1. Lineage (NCBI taxonomy): Eukaryota > Metazoa > Arthropoda > Malacostraca > Isopoda > Cirolanidae > Bathynomus > Bathynomus jamesi. The sequence goes on from JAJOZX010010942.1 coordinate 110,796, forward strand.
ATGGCAAACTAAATTATTTAGAAATAATTATTTTTGTGGTTAATACCATAGACGTAGATAAGATTAAACTGGCCGACTGGATTAAACTGGATTAAATAAGATTAAACTTGACGACTGGATTAAACTTAACGACTTTTCTCTGAAATGATATTTGTTAAAGAAGACATAATTAGACCTAGCTTACCTGACAGTTGGTAATTTGGAGCACCACGTCGGAAAGGTTTGCTTCCATGTTTGCTTGTACTTAAATACTACGTTAAAGAGTTTAGTGTCGTGACTATTCTTATTTATGTGTATGGTTAATATCTTTACTGTTTCTCATGGTAAACCATATATAATATCACTTAATTATACAGTATGTGAAGTAAGAAATTGGATCACCTGAAGATCAGCGCCCCCCAGCCTTCGTTAGTTAGCCTTATAAGGCTAACTAACGAAACTATCACGACTTAACCTAACGAATCGTCAAGGGCGTACAGTTGATCTAACGATTGGTTAGGTTAAGTCGTGATATTTTCGTTAGTTAGCCTTATAAGGTTAACTAAAGAATGCTGGGGGCCCTGAGCTTCGGGTGATCCAAGAAATTTATGTGTTATATGTACACATACCTGAAATGACAACATATTTTCATTTATTTCTGTTATATTCTATTTATCGTTGAAAAAGACGTGAATTTAACTGAAATCCTACATCTGATACCATCCCTCCTTCAGAGACTCCCTTATGTTGTGTACAATCAATTCATCGACCTCTCTCTTCGCCGGATTTGTTATTTTCTCCGTCGTTGGATTCATGGCAGAACAGCAGAACAAACCTATAGCGGAAGTGGCAGCCTCAGGTTTATCCCTTTTTTATTGATCTTAACATACTCTGTTTTGCTAATACCTTTTAGTGTTATTATTAGTTTATTAATGAACGGTTAGTCTTTATTCAATTACATCATTATTTGTTCTTATTTTTACGTTATTCATTCATTCATCTACGTTTGGATATGACGCATTTCAAGTTTTCTGTAGTGTAACCCCGATCCCTCCAAACGACTTAATTTCCATGAAATATTTACTTTCCTTGAAGTAATTGCCTGAAGTGGATTTAGGGGTCTCTGTTCGAATTTCTCTAACAAAACAGTTAGCCATTAATTGAACATATCACCCGAAACATCAGTTAACTAAAGATGCATAATAATAAAAAAAACCATTTGGGTCAATTCATATATTTTACTGTCTTTAAAGTACTTTAAAAAGCATCGAAGATGATGTAAAGTTATAATCTAATTTGAGCGCAAATTGTAACCGTTATTCGATATGGTTTTGATACATGGAAGAGTCCTGAATCGGAAAGCGAGTCTTTTCATTCGTCTCTCTCTAAAAATTCGCGTTAACCTCCCACGTTTAGTGTCTCGTATTAATTATTAATTTTCGCTTCCTATCAGGTCCTGGTCTCGCTTTCTTAGCTTATCCAACGGCCGTTCTTCAGTTACCGATTTCGCCGCTGTGGTCCAGTCTCTTCTTTTTGATGTTGCTCATGCTTGGTCTTGATTCGCAGGTAAGTTTACGGGCAAACATTCATTTGATTCCCAGGAATGAAACTAGTGTGAATCAGTGGTCAATTTTCCCCATTTACCTCCATTGTTACCTAAATATACAACACTTTAGAGAAAGGCAGAGTTTAGCAACAAATGATAGACGCATCTAAATGCACAAATTCCCTTAAAAACATTAGATTATATTAAAATATGACAGATGCAAAAGATTCACTCTGCTTAATTTTATCTCATTTATGGTAATGAGACAGTGAATAAGTTATTTTGGAGCTCTGTTTGTTTACTAAAAGTTAATTTCAAGATGAAAATTTGTATAAACATCGGCTCGGTTTGTTAAAATTCCTAATTGTAAGTTTAGCGTTGCAACTTTTTCGCAGTGTACTAATTCCTCCCAATTCATTGACAGTTTTGTACCATCGAAGGATTTATCACAGCAGTTGCTGACGAGTGGCCAAAATACCTGCGACGAAACAAAGAACTTTTCATCCTGGTCGTTGTCATTTTGTCCTACTTTGTTGGTCTGTCATGTGTCACTGAGGTAACTGTGAATTTAAAGGCATAATCTTTTAAGATACGCTTTATCTCACCTTCACAAGAAATCTCATTTACAAACTTTATGGCCTTACTATTTATGTAGATTCAAATTCGAATAGATTTATATTATAGTGTTGTTTCAGTGGCTTCGCGCAATTAACCTCCTTACTATTTCATTGGTTGTGAGAAAATATAGAATTATTTAAAACATTTTAAATTAGTTACAATTGCAGGAGCTACTAAAAATTGTAAAACATACACGTAACATATATAACTTACAAAAATCAGTTTTAAACTGCATTAAAATACATCGTAGGACGATGAAAACTTTAAAATAACAATAGAAAATTTTAAATATTAAAATTTCAGAAAATAGCACAATGGCAACATCACATTTTGTTAAATAAATGAAAAAAGGCGCCAAAGAATATATATCTATAATAGACCTTCATGACTATCTATTCCAAGTTACTTTCTGAGCATTTAGTATATTTCATAGAATTATACTACATTTCATGCATGTAGAACAGCAACTAAACTGTTATGAATTTTATAGGGAGGCGTATATGTGTTCGAATTATTTAATTCGTACGCGGCGAGCGGTACGAGTTTGATTGCTCTCATCTTCTTTGAATGCCTCGCTATCGGCTGGGGTTACGGAGCGGACAGATTTTACGATAACATCAAGGAAATGATCGGTCGTCAGCCATTCGTATGGTGGAAAATCTGTTGGAAATACCTGACGCCAGTCATTACTTTTGTATGTAAAGTATTACCGAATACATTATCTTCATAACTCAATTCCTTACTAAGTTCTAAGCATTAGAGGGGTGACACAGTGTGCTATCCAGACGAATAGTTAGAAATGTGTTTAAGGCAAATGATTGGACGGAGGTAGGTCCTTAACTGTTTTAATTATACACAATTAATCTAAGATGTCCAGGGGAAGTAGCAGCCTAGACACATCATAACATTCACGCCAACGTAATCTCAACATTTGCAGATTAATTAAAGTAATCCTTCAAATTTCTATAGAAATTCACACCTTTTTTGACACGCAGAAAAGCCAGTCTGTCAATCTCACGCATACATAAGTACTTTACCTCTGAACTCATTTTATATTAATTAGATACAAAGATGCGAAGGAATTGGAATAAAGTAATGCCACAACTTTAGTGATCCAGCATTACGTTTCATAACAAGGTAAGGGGTATAATGGTAAACAAATCTACAAAATAACACAGCCATCAAAATTTTGAGCTTTACACCCTAGTCCAGTGGATAAAAGTTTGTGAAGCTACATTTAAAATGTGAGTGACTCATGAACTTAAAATAAATATTAAGCTGTCTCCGGCTTAAAAATTTCTGGTTGAAATCATCTATGTAAATTTATTAATTTATTGTTACAATGCCAGCGTTCACTAACTAGATATGTCTATAGTTGTTTGGTTCTGTTTTATGTCCTTCGTCCAAATGAAGGCACTGAACACCACCATCCGGAAAAAATAAGCTCTTTTGTAAAGAAGAACTGTGTAAAGCCAGATACATTACGTGCAGCGAGCTCGTCACTGCACTCCTCCCAATTTCTCAAACGGGCTTGGTGTAGTCGTTGATTGAATTATAAAAAATCTTTGGTAGTATCTCAGTCATTAACAGAGAATGCTTCTAGTGTTTTTAGTACACATTATTGCTGTATAATATTATATTCGATAAGATGCAAAATTGGTCGCAACAACCAAGATGTTGGTTTTCATTTCGAAATGGTCATTTTATAAATGAAAAACTAGTACGTCAAAGCGGTTTTGAGCCCAGTAATGTCTGAAGCTTGAGGGACAAATTAAATATAAATGAACACCAATAGTCCAATTAACATTTGTATCTTCTAAGTTAAAATGATTGCAATACAATAATAATTGCAATATTGTAATATTTACTTTTATTAATAAACAGATATCTACCTATCTATTTATCTATGTACAGCTATCTATTTATCTAATGTAGCAGCTTAGCCACAACACATTCCCAACGTAGTGTCTCAATTATTAATACAAAAGAGATTTCTAGTAGATCTTACACAGTAGATCTGACATAACAACATAGTATATGGTACCCAATATCCCACAAGTAGGGCAGGCAGAATTTAACTGTACAGTTTTACCCACTTGAACTGGATCCTGTACATGGAGAATAAAATTTCAACAAAGGTTTTCTTATTGCTGTTCGTTTATAATTTAGAAATGAAATTTGTGATTGGTCAGTAATGGAGGCACAGGCCTACATTGAATGACGTCGCTAGGTGGGGCACGGCAAATGAAATACTGATAATGAGAAATATTGAATTTAATACCGTTATGTTAAGAAGACAGATGAAATGTAACAAGCTATTTTAAAGGAGTAAAAATAAAAGATTATTTGATTGTCAGTTTCATAAGAAGCGGTGACAAGAAGTATTTCATTAATTAATCCACTTGCTCTCTTTACAGGTGGTTCTCATGATGAACATCGTCAGCTGGACTCCTCCAAAATACGTCGACTACAGTTTTCCAGGCTGGGCTCATTTCATTGGATGGATCATGTCTCTGTCGACTGTCCTTTGCGTACCTATTTACGCCATATGGTTATACGTCACTACACCTCATTCGGGAACGTGGAAAGAGGTAACTGATGATATGATATTAGAATTAACTGTGGTGTTATATCGTGGGGTGGGAAATAAGCAAAGCTGGGCACTTGCGGTTTTTTTTGCGGTACTGCGGTACTACCGCACTACCAAACCGGTACCGCATAACGCAGTACCGCAAAGGATCGCTGAAAGTACAGCCTGTACTTTCAGCGATCCTTTGCGGTACTGCGTTATGCGGTACCGGTTTGGTAGTGCGATAGTACCGCAGTACCGCAGTACCGCAAAAAAAACCGCAAGTGCCCAGCTTTGGAAATAAGTGAATATTCTTACGCATTCTATGTGAGAATGTTGTACTTAATTTTTTTCTAAATCAAGTTTCCTTTTTCATCTCGCAGAAACTAATGGAATTAACAAGACCCGAGATCAACCTGGAAGCCCTAAAAAATACATTCAAAAGCGAGGAGCCACCAACAGCTGTTTAAAAACCATCGCTTTTAGAAGACTGGAAAATTTTAAAAAACAAACATTTTTCGAGAGGTTTTCATCCCCTGAATCTGAACGCAGCTGTATTACAAGCTCGTTATTAATATTTGGCCTTATGAAACACACCCGTTTCCCTCGTCAACAATTTGAAAAGATAAGATGGTGTTTTATTGTGTGTGTGTGTGTGTGTGCGGGATGAAAAATAGACTAAAAACTAACTGGATTTGGGTACTCATTCAGTGACCCTTCACAACTAAGTTATATTAACATCATTTGAAGAAAATTTTATACCAGTGATTTTGTAAAATTAAAAGACGAATTAAGTATGTAAATATATATTTCTTAAATTTAACATTAGAATTAGCAATTCACTTCAGAAAAAATAAAAATTTATAACAAATATAGTTTTTATTCAAATTTTAACCTAATCATTAAGAGTGAGTTAAAGTCTAATGGTGTGTTTATTATTCATTTTATAAGGATAAGTGTGTACCGTAATTCTAATTAAAATTTTCTGAATGTACAATTTCATTTTTATTACACTGCCTCTCCCAAGCACCTGTACATATGGTAGCACTTAAGAATAAATTTTAAGCATTATATAATGGACATTTATTTGAAAATTCAACCAAATATGGCTAATCAGGGCTTCCACATTTATAGTCTTCCAATAGATTATAGTGAGGTATTCGAATACAGTTTTCTCTTTTACAAAAACTTATGGTACTTGTAGGTTATCTCCTCCCCCACCAATTATGACAATATTTTCGTTAAAACTAACGAAAATATCACGACTTAACCTAACCAATTATGAAGGGCGTACAGTTGATCTATTATTAATTATAACATTGTTTCTGGAATAGTATTTACTATTTACTAATAGATCAACTGTACGTCCTTGATAATTGGTTAGGTTAAGTCGTGATATTTTCGTTAGTTTTAACGGAAATATTCTGTCAAAATTGGTGGGGTGGAGATAACCTACAAGTACCAACCTTATTATGGCGAAGGGTTTAATTAAATCTGTTTTTGTATTGATGGTCCATGTCAGCTGTTTCGAGTGTTATTCTGTTTCAAATGTAATTTCCCTTTTTCTACCGAGACAAATACAAATATATTGAAGTTGACGTAAGGTTTTAACTGTAATTAAATTTTTTACATCATTAATTTATTCGACAGCTAAATATGTAAATTATAAGGTGATACCACATCAACCAAATCTAATTTTTGTTTTCATTATTTAATTCCACTACTGCAGCCAACGTTGCTTTTCGACAGGGAGACTCGAAAATAACGGTTTGAGGTGTCAGTCGTTGAAAGAAGATCCTCATTGAACGTATTTAAAAATCATTCATAAAGCTCATTCCACTAACTTTTCTCAACAATGAAAATATTGTGTTTACCCTACATTTACATTCAAAATAAGTCATACCCATCTTTTGCCAAACTAATCAACTGTGAAGATGATAAAGATTAGTTTTTCATTCTTAAAAACCTTTTACATATGATTTAAGTAAATAAAATAACCCTTTATTACCGTCACTTGGTACTTTGAAACAACAGTAGTTAACCCTCTTTTCGCATGATTGAATGTCGTTATTGATAGTCGTGTTTGGGTAGCAAACTAGTCTAGCGAAATGAACAATTTGAAAGATGGTAAAGTAAAATAAACTATCTGCTCTGTATTTCACATTGCAGATAAGTTAGTTTTACTCTTCTAACGTCCAAAAAATACTTAGAAATATTACTCGTTTATACATTTACGTTTTCGGGATTAAATATATGAAATGGTTAATAGTCTGAATAATACATATCATGATAAACTTCGGGATCAAAGAATGTATTTACGTTTTCGGGATTAAATATATAAAACGGTTAATACTCTGAATGATACATATCATGAGAAACTTCGGGATTAAAAAATATACCCTAAATTCACATCAATGGTATTTTATAGAAAAGTCTCATACCCTAAGAAGTTATTTGTACGATTTTTAACATGTAGGCAACCCCTTTTATGTATTCTTGACAACCCTGTATTAAAAAAAAATAATAATAGCAACTAATAATAATAATAATAATAACTAATAATAATAGTAATTTCTAGAAAGAATTTAAAGAATTTGTAATAAAAACTCTAATGAAAAAGTTAGAATGTGTGTGTTCCAGAAGTCTTGCTCCAAAAGCTAATATCATGGTGTGTGTATTATGCGGCAGAACCTTTGGAACACCCTGTATGACTCTAGTAATTATGTGCTTTTTAATATATTTGTTGATGTTTTGTACGTAAGAATTTATTTGTAATATCTGAACATGTTGACAAATTATACAAATAATATATGCATTTTCCAAACTTAAATGTTATTACATACAAAAATTTATTGGCAAATGGGTTATATATATATATTATAAAATATGTGACTATATTATTGTTCAGTCTTCTGAAATATTTTAAATTAATATTTACATTCGAAGCTGTTGTTTAATATTGATTAAAAAAATAATTGTAAACATTTCCAAAGTTCCTCTCAATATTCAAATTTTAAATAAAAAATAAGGGTTATTTAAAAAAAAAAAATTATTACAAAATGGTTTGAATGAATAAGACAAGAAGTGGTTAACTTGAGGTGTATTTCTAAAATAAATAAACTCAGAAACTCACCCACTTAGTTCTTAATTGATTCCCATCTGTGGAAGCGCACTTATACAGTATACCTTGTAATATGAGGTAAATTACTTATTGCATCTCTTATTGTTGAGTTCCTCAGTCTTAAAATGTGAAGCGGATAAACGTAATCCTTTTTGGAAGAAAGACTAAATGTTGTCAGTGATGATAATAATACTGCTTCTGGGTGTTTGACCTCTTTTGTCGCAGCAAAGGTATGTGATGGAGAGGACCAACAGATTTATATGAGAGCCAAACCATCTAATGGTCGATACATCATTTGAACGCGGAGGAAGGTCATCCTTTCAACTACTGAACAGACTTTATATCGGTTAATTTGGCTGATCTAACGGGAAACGTTGTTGTGATGTGGCCACTACATAATCGCAAATGTTGCCAATTGCAACTTAATTTAAAGGAACTATTGCTTGAGCAAGGGTCTTCTCAAGCAAGGAAACTGAGATGACCTCCATTAAAGCTGCAACATTTCAACAAAATTTTCATTTACTGTGCCTGTAAACTGACTTGTGGAAATGGAGTTGGTGTTGGTGTTGGGGACTTTTACCTAACTCTGGGGAACAGTCATAAAGGCTATGTCCTCCGGAGAAGTTTCCAACCAGAACTCAACTTGTAGAAATGTCTCTTTAGAGATCTGTGTTGTCTGCTCATAAAAAAAAAATCCCAAAGAATTTAAATTATAAGTGACAGCACTGTCCAACTTCCGGGATAATTCCGATGGGGAATTTTGCGTTCACGAATCTTCATTGTAAACCAGAATATTTGCCTTCATTACCAACAAAAACATCAAATCTTAAAGTTAAAAAATTAGATCATTTTAAACTGCTAATTTCCTTGCTGCATGTGGATGAAATACATTAATATAAAGGTCAAAAATACTCATCATAAGAAATCGGTTGGGCTTTCGAGGAAAGGCAGTGTATATAAAATGTTATCTGCGGTCAGTTGAATTGCAAAGCGTGTTTAAAGTAATAACACAATGTCTTGAAATAATGGCTCCCCTTTTCATGTTTATTCGTGACCACATCAGAATTATGGTTATAAACGATGGTTATAAATGATTGAAATTACGTTAGCAAATTACGTTAGTTCTAAATCTGGAAAATGGACTGGAGTGGTAGATTGTAGCTTGCAGTTCTTAAATAAATTTTAATCATACGATACATTGCTTAGCGTAACCTACGAGTATAATAGATCAGGGGAGAAAGGAAGGAAGGTGTGTCACGATCAAATAAAAATAATGTTTCCCTTGTAGATTCTACTTTATCTTTATGATAGCTTTTGAAATACGAAGTTCCGCAGGAATAAAATGAACATATAAATATAATGAACAACACAAGTTTACTTGCGAAACGTGACAACCAGAGGATGTGTAATTTATATTAGGATGCAACGAAGTTTACACAAATGAAAAGATGCGTGTGTTTCTAGGGTTGTTTAACCTCCTTCGTAATGATAAAGGTCATGTGACGGATGGGACCTACAGCTTTACTGGAATCGAACACGGGTCGTTACATTTTCCAGACACAGAGGATGGGATGGTCACGCACCCAACTACCATCCAGACCCTGTGACACTTAACTTCACTTATCCATGGGAAGCGGTATTGCGACATGGGCACGGCGAAGCCCGCAAATAATATTACTGGAACTCTTCACCGTAACACATGTCCACAAGGAAGAAAGACTACATCCCGGAACGGAAAAGAAGCCGGATCACCTGAAGATCAGGGCCCCCAGCCTTCTTTAGTTAGCCTTATAAGGCTAACTAACGAAAATATCACGACCTAACCTGCCTAATCGCTAGGTCAACAGTACGCCCTTGACGAGTGGTTAGGTTAGGTCGTGATATTTTCGTTAGTTAGTCTTATAAAGCTAACTAAAGAAGGCTGGGGGCCCTGATCTTCAGGTGATCCAAGAAGTCGAATGTCCCAATTGCTTGCAGAAATTTATTTAAACTTAATTTAACTTATCAAACGTGCGTTAAACTAAGTTAGATTAGATTAATATTACCTCTGCAACAAAGTATTACTGCTCACTCATTTTGAGCGAAAGTATTTTATTGCACACATAAAAACAGCATCGAAGTTGAGAAAACACTAAATAGGCCTCCTGACAGTAAAGTGTAACTCACATAGGCAGACATGTCAACTCTCACGGATTTTAAGCCTATCTCACGGTCTCATTATTATTATTAATAATAATAATAATAATAATAATGATAATAATAAAATGGGGGAGAATGTCTCAAACTCCCTTACGTGGGATATTTTTCCAGTTATCAAAATGAGGCACATTGAGAAATGTCACGGATTTTCATACTTCAAGGTTGACGTCTCTGCATAGAGGCGATCCTTCAGAATCTGGCCGTAAATTACTTGATGAATTATTAGCATTTTAAACTCAAAATAAAGGAAATGATTCTGAAGGATCGCCGTTAATTGAATACCCGGTTAGGTTAATTGAATGCCCGGTTAGGTCAACTGTACGCCCTTGATGATTGGTTAGGTACAGTATATGAAGTTAGTTTTATATATATATATATATATATATATATATATATATGGTAGCTATAACTAACATATTTTTGTAAAAGTTGCTTAGAATTAATCGAAACCTACGTGGAAATTATTGACTGCTCGGTTAGGTCAACTGTACGCCCTTGACGATTGGTTAAGTCGTGATATTTTCGTTTACACTAACGAAAATGTCATGACTTAACCTAACCAATCGTCAAGGGTGTACAGTTGACCTAACCAGGCATTCAATTAACCTAACCGGGCATTCAGTTGACCTAACCGGGCATTCAATTATAGGTTTGCCCGCCATGTTTAATTTACAATTATTCAAAAAATAACTAATTTAGTGCATTAAAAGCAATAACGTTATTCGTCAAATAACGATTTATTTTTTACACTAATTTATGGCCAGATTCTGAAGGATCGCCGGCAACACTATCCTACCAGTCGAAAATAGCTTACGCGTGTACAATCGCACACAGAAACCTTAGTGCGCTCAGTTGTGAAAAGGAGGCCGCGCGAAAGTGAACCATTTATGTATTATCATAGATTTGTGGAACGAAGATTCTGTGTTCAAATATTTCATTCCGTATAAGATAGCATTCCTAGGATGAACGTAGTGAGGGATGATTTCTCTACATCCTCCCGAACTTTTCCATCACACTTCATGGATTCTACTCAACTTCTAGTTAGCTTTTACAGATGCCTATCTTATAAACGACCGACAGTTGACCGGAATGAGGCACTACCAGCAATGGGGATGCCATGTATTCAGGACAGAATAGAGAATTTGACCACAGAGTGGAATATTATATGACAAATGAATAAAGAAGTTGACCTCAACTTCTTTATCATCACTAGTGGTCGATCTGACTCGACGTTAACCAAGCGAATTCAATCAAAAGCTAAACCTTCAATCAGTTTATTTTTCGTGGTTGAAAAGTATTTAACTTCACATACTCGTAGGTTAGGAATGAGAAGTTTAATTTTCCACAAATGCACAGTTATGTGCAACATATTAAAGTTAAAATACGCAATGACTTTGAATAGTTACTGAGCAGTTAATATTATACAAAGTTATAAAATATTCCTTCACAGCAGTGCAACAAATTAAATCAGTTTACAGTTAAATACAGTATGTTAAACCCCTCGGAAGTTATACAGGATGGCCCATGATAAAGTAGCCCTATTATTCTTTTAACAAAACTCAATGGGGCTACTTTATCTTGGACCACCCTCTAGATTAAGAACTAGTCTTTCTCAATTCTTTAATTTCTAAGTAAAATTTAGTAAAATGACTAACACAAGAGTAAAACTAGCAGTAATAATAATAATAATAATAATAATAAAATGTTTGGGGTCATTTAACCTCCTTCGTAACATTCAAGGTCGTGTGACGCAGGAGACCTAAGGGTTTACGGGGAATCCGAACCACTGCTCCACCAACGAAGGCCCACAGAAGCGCTTTGATTGTTGAAATCCGAAGTTCGAACCGAGAATCGAACTCAGGACCTTCGGATTAATATCCTGGCAATCTGCACTTGGCTAACCTTGTGGATGGACAACTCGCAAAGCAGTTCAGAGAGACTCGGCAGGAGGGGTGGAGGTGCTTTCCCGAGGGAACGCTCGTACTGAAATCGCCGATGTCACATGCAACTTGTTCATTATATTGAACTGTGCTTTCGGAATGGTTGAGGTCATTATCTTGCTGTCGAGGAGACATTTTGAAGTGTCTTATTTTAATTGGTTGAGTGAGCCACGGTTTGCTTTTTGTTGAGTACCTGCCCACGTAGCCATTAAGGGCAATGAAGATATGGACTAGTCCGTAAGGTCCGCTGTTTCCCGTCCTCTTGTGGCTGCTGGCTGCCCGCCCACTTCCTGACGGGGACTTTCTTCCAGGGATTCGGGCAGCAGTCCGTGTCCTTGGGATTACCCCGACAAGATGCGTCAGCTCGTCTGTCCCTAGCCTGTCTCTGGAGGTAACTCCGGCGTAAGTCCCAACAATGGAAAACCATCCTTGCCCGCCTTACCCATGAGCTCTTAATGGAAACGAACCCTCAGTCCTACTGTTGATTCTCTTGGTGCCATCTCTCCGAGCACCGAAGGGAGGATGCGACCTTCCCCGTCTCTTTGGTGCTGAGGGAAGAGGCGTGCTACCCTGGTAGCTGAATTGTTTAAGTTTGTTGCAGGCTTACCTCCTCTTCCTCCCTCTTTTGTATATTTTAACCTTCATACTTATATGTTTCCAATCCGTCTTCATTCCTTCATTCCATTCGCGCCATTTCTTTTTCGTTTCATCATCTGTCATCCATCCTATGATTTTACTAAAATGTATGGATCACCTGAAGATCAGGGCCCCCAGACTCAATTAGCAAATGATATCTTCGTTAAAAGTAACGAAAATATCACGACTTAACTTAACCAATCGTCAAGGGCGTACAGTTGACCTAACCGGGCATTTAATTTAATTTATTATTATATTTGGTACTGTAAAGCAAAAAACAAGAATATATGGGGGGGCCTGATCTTCGGGTGATCCAAGTGTATGAATGTATGAAACTAACTTGCTTAACAACAAGCCGTTGATAAGAGATTTTCTAAAGGATGATCAGATTATTTGGAGTGAATCTTAAGTCATTATTAAAAACAGTACGAGTATTACAAATTTTGTTCCTGCAAAAATTAAGTATTAATCGTTCTTAACAATGGCCATAGCAATGTCTGGTTGCTAGGCAAATCCTAACCCAATTTAGTGTCAAAATCTTGTCTAATCCAAGAGAGAAAAACATTCATTGATAGTAATAAATAATTAAGCGTAATCCCTCTGGCGTGACGACATTGAGGTCACTGATGTCGAATAATATAATTAACCTAAAAATGCTATTTCATTTTTAAATTAATTATATAATTATTATTCGACGTCAGTGACCTCCATGTCGTCACGCCAGAGGGATTACGCTTAATTATTTATTAGTATCAATGAATGTTTATCTCTCTTGGATTAGACAAGATTTTGACACTAAATTGGGTTAGGATTTGCCTAGCAACCAAACATTGCTATGGTCATTGTTAAGAACGATTAATACTTAATTCTTGCAGGAACAAAATTTGTAATACTCGTACTTTTTTTACTAATGACTTAAGATTCACTGCAAATAATCTGACCATCCTTTAGAAAATCTCTTATCATGACTTGTTTTCAAGCAAGTTAGTTTCTTTGGAAATGACCTTTCTGAGTACTAGTTAGTCTGTGATCTTGGTCTTTCAACTTGGTTTTCCCTAAGAAGTCCAAAATCCCCATTGTCCACTCACAATTCCGAGTCATCCTTAATAGTAGTTACGAATTCGATCAGCACCACCACGGGTTATTGATTTTCTGGTCCTGTACAGTTCCCAAAATTATCTGATGGAAATTTCTCCACTCCATCATAACATGTAGAAATATTTTCCGCATAACCACCGTTTAATCTACAACATTTTGACATCACAACATTTTTAAATAATTCACAGATCCTGGGAGTCGAATTAGCTTAAATTCATTAACCTACTTTAGTATTAAAATAGCTTCATTTTGAATTTTTATAAAGATTATGATTTCTTTAATAAGTTTAAATTTTAGTTTGCGTATTTTGCAATTTCTCCAATTACGTTTAAATTCCGGTTTTAGGTTTTAGGCATAAATTACTTAAATTTAATAAATTGATATTTCCCATAGAAAATTTTGAATTTTGAATTTTTTAAAAAGTCTAACTTCGGTTCAAGTTCGTGTAATTATCTTCCATTCGCTGTCTTCAAGTGAGAACATTTTCTGTAAGTATTTATTAAAATTATTTTCATTCGATGGCTTTCAGGCGAAAATACAGGGTGGGCCATAAGTCGCATTACCGAAGATAGTTTCGTTATAATACGAAGGTAAAGCTAATTATAGTTCACTCTGTATATTCGTAAGTATTTTTTTTTATTTATTTTGTTGGAAATTTGGTTTTATAAATAACATTTATGGATCACCTGAAGATCAGGGCCCCCAGCCTTCTTTAGTAGCTTTGTAAGGCTAACTAACGAAAATATCACGACCTAACCTAACCCGGGTCCGGACAAAAGCCCCTAGGACAAAAGCCCCCTGGAAAAATTGCTGGGTAGGGTAAGTCAGGTGTCACATCTAATCTGAATAGATCAGAAGATATTTAGGTGAAATTACCAATATTAACCTGTTATGTTAATTGAATGCCCAGTT